>JAQPZY010000283.1:0-96191 GCA_029931535.1 Margaritifera margaritifera
GGGGGGGTTGTGAGGTGTTTTTATGGGTTGGGAAGATTGATGTTTATGGAAGGTGGTTGTTGGAGATGGGTGGGGAATATATTTTATGTTGAATGGGGTCTATTGGAAATTGTGATATAAATAAAAAAGAAAAAAATGTTGTGGTTGGGGAGTGGGGGGTTGTTTCTATAAGAGAGAGGGATGGGGAGATTACATTGTATTAATTTGGGGGGCGGGGTTTGGGTATGTATGGGGGTATGGGGTTTAGGGGGAATATTGGTGGATGGTGTGGGATAGTTGTTTTGGGTATGGGTAGGGTTATGGGTGGGTTGTGGGGATGGGATATGTGGGATTTGGATTTGGGGGTATTTGGGGGGGGGAGTTGGAGGAGTTATAGTGGTGTGGGGTTGTTTGAGTTGAGGGAGGGTGGTGATGGTGGGGAATGTTGGGGTGGTATTAAGTTGGTTTTTTTATGGGGGGGAGTGTGGGGGGAGGTGTAGGTTGTATTATGGGGGGTTTGTGTTGGGGTATGGGTAGAAGTGGGAGTTTAGGAGTTGGGAAATGTTGGATTGGGATGGGATATATTTGTAGGAATATGGGATGTGGGGGGTTGATTTGATTTTTGTGATGTTGGTGAGGTGGGGGTGGATGTTATGATTGGGGTTGTGTAATGGGGGGGGGGTGTTTGATGTATGTTGGTGTGGTTTTGTGTTTTGATTGGGAGTATTTGGGGGATGTGGGGTGGGGTTGGGGGGGGGAGAGAGAATGGGGGAGGGTAGGGGGATGTGGGGGTGTTTGGGTTTGTTTTTGTTGGTGAATGGGGGGAAGATAGGGAGGGGAAGGGAGTGGGTTTTTTGTAAGGGGTGTGAGGTGGGGTGGGGGGTTTTGTTAGGGGGTTGGAAAGGGTGGGGGGGGGGGGTGGTGGGTGGGGGGTTTGGGGGGGGGGTGTGTGGTGTATGAGGGGGAGGTAGGTTGTGGGGATAAGAGATTTTTTAGGAGTGAGAAGAGGGGGGGGATGGGGATAGGAAGGTAGGATTTGGGTTTGTTTTTTTTTTGTGAAGTGTTAGGGGGGGTAGGGGGGGTGTGGGGGGTTGGATGGATGTGGTAGGGATTGAGGGGGTGGGGAGGGAGAGGGGATTTGGGAGGGGGGAAAAGTGGGGGTTGTTAGGAGGTTTTGTGGGGGATAGGGGGTAAGTTGGATGAGGTGGGGGAGGGGTGTAGGGGGGGTGGGAGAATGGGGGGGGGGGAAGAGGGGGGAGGTGTGATGGGAATGGGGAATATTGGTATTGTGGGTTTGTTGGGATGGGAATATGGGTATGGTTTGGGTTATGTGTGGGTGGAATTATGGAGAGAATGGGGGATGGGGGGATTGATTTTGTAGGATGAGGATAAGGGATAGATAGATGTTGATTGGGGTGGTGAGGGTGTGAGAAAAATGTGTGTTATTATGTGGATGGTGGTGGGTGGGGTGGGTTGGGGGGGGGGGTGTTGGGTTTTGGGTTGAAGATTGATGTGTTTATGGAAGGGGGGTTGTTGGAGATGGGTGGGGAAATATGTTATGTGGATGGGGGGTGATTTGGAAATATATTGAATTGAAAAAAAAAAAAAAATGGTGGTTTTGGGGGGAGTGGGGTTTTAGTATAAGGGGATGGGGAGATTATTGTGATTAATTGGGGGGGGGGTTTTGTATGGTTATGGTTTAGGGAATATTGGTGGATGGTGTGGGATAGTTGTTTTGGGTATGTAGGTTATGGGTGGGTTGTGGGATGGGGATATGTGGGATTTGGGATTTGGGGTATTTGGGGGGAGTTGGAGGAGTTATAGTGGTGTGGGTTGTTTGAGTTGAGGAGGGTGGTGATGGTGGGGAATGTTGGGGTGGTATTAAGTTGGTTTTGTTTATGGGGGGGAGTGTGGGGGGAGGTGTAGGTTGTATTATGGGGGTTTGGGTTGGGGTAGGGTAGAAGGGGGGAGTTGTAGGAGTTGGGGAAATGTTGGGTGGGATGGGGTATATTTTGTAGGAATATTGGATGTGGGGGGGTTGATTGTGATTTTGTGATGTTGGTGAGGTGGGGGGTGGATGTTATGATTGGGGTTGTGTAATGGGGGGGGGTGTTTGGATGTATGTTGGTGTGGTGTTTGTGTTTTGATTGGGGGATATTTGGGGATGTGGGGTGGGGTTGGGGGAGAGAGAATGGGGAGGTAGGGGATGTGGGGGTGTTTGGGTTTGTTTTTGTTGGTGAATGGGGGGAAGATAGGGAGGGAAGGGAGTGGGTTTTTTGTAAGGGGTGTGAGGTGGGTGGGGGTTTTGTTAGGGGTTGGAAAGGGTGGGGGGGGGGTGGTGGGGTGGGGGGTTTGGGGGGGGGTGTGTGGTGTATGAGGGGGGAGGTAGGTTGTGGGGATAAGAGATTTTTTAGGAGTGAGAAGAGGGGGGATGGGGATAGGAAGGGTAGGATTTGGGTTTGTTTTTTTTTTGTGAAGTGTTAGGGGGGGGGTAGGGGGGGGGTGTGGGGGGGTTGGATGGATGTGGTAGGGATTGTGGAGGGGTGGGGGAGGAGAGGATTTTGGGAGGGGAAAGTGGGGTTGTTAGGAGGTTTTGTGGGATAGGGGGTAGTTGGATGGAGGTGGGGGGAGGGGTGGGAGGGGGGGGGGTGAGGGGGAATGGGGGAAGAGGGGGGGAGGTTGATGGGGAATGGGGGGAATATTTGGTATTGTGGTTTTTTGGGATGAATATGTATGGTTTGGGTTATGTTGTGGGAATTATGGAGAGAATGGGGGATGGGGGGATTTGATTTTGTAGGATGAGGTATAAGGGGGGGATAGATAGATGTTGATGGGTGGTGAGGGTGTGAGAAAAATGTGTTATGATGTGGATGGTGGGTGGTTGTGGGGTTGGGGGGGGGGGGGGGGTGTAGGTTTATGGGGTTGAAGGGATTGATGAGTTTATGGAAGGGGGGGTTGTTGGGAGATGGTGGGGGAAAATATGGGTTATGTGATGGGGGTATTTGGAATATTATTGAAATGAAAAATAAAAAAAAAATGTTGGGTTTGGGGAGTGGGGTTTTAGTATAAGGGTATGGGGGAGGATTATTGTATTAATTGGGGGGGGTTTTGTAGGTTATGGTTTAGGGATATTGGTAGGATGGTGTGGGGATTAGTTGTTTTGGGGTATGGGGTAGGTTATTGGGGGTTTGGGATGGGGGATATTGGGATTGGGGGATTTTGGGTATTGGGGGAGTTGGAGGAGTTATAGTGGTGTTGGGTTTTTGGGGTTTGAGGAGGGTGGTTGATGGTGGGGAATTTGGGGTGGTAGTAAGGTTGGGTTTTGTTATGGGGGGAGTGTGGGGGGAGGTGGTAGGTTGTATTATGGGGGTTGGGTTGGGTAGGGTAGGGAAGTGGGGAGTTTAGGTGTTGGGGAAAATGTTGGGGTGGATGGGGTGATATTTGTAGGGATATATGGATGTGGGGGTTGGATTGTGATTTTGTGGATGTTGGTAGTGTGGGGGGTTGATGTTATGATTGGGTTGTGTGAATAGGGGGGTTTTTTGATGTTGGATTGGTGTGTTTTGTTTTATTGGGGGGGATATTTGGGGATGTGTGTGGGTTGGTGACGAGAGAATGGGGGTACGGGGACGTGGTGTTTGGGTTTTGTGTTTTTGGTAATGGGGGGATAGATAGGAGGGAAGGGAGTGTGGTTTTTGGTAAGGTGTGAAAGGTGGTGGGTGTTACTGGTTAGGAGTTGGAAGGGGTGGGGGGGGGGGGTGGCTGGCGTGGGGGGTTTGGGGTGGGTTGTGGTGGGTGTATAGGGGGGGAGGTAGGTTTGGATAGAGAGATATTTATGAGTAGAAATAGGGGGATGGGGATAGGAAGTAAGTGATTTGGGTTGTTCTTTTTTTTTTGTAAGTGTTAGGTGGCGTTAGGGGGGGTGTGGGGGGATTGGATGGATTGTGCGTGGGATTGGAGGGCTTGCGGAGAGAGGGATTTTTGAAGGGGAAGACAAAGTGGGCGGTTGTTATAGGTTTTGTGGGATAGGGGGTAGTTGGATGAGGGGGTTGGTGTAGGGTGAAGGGGGAAAGGTGTTTGGGGGGTTTTTGGGTGGTGTGGGAATATTGGGGTGGGGTTGTGGTCAATTTTTGGGTATACAGTAATGTATGTTTGGTTATGTGTGTGTACGTATCTGTGTTTGGGGACATGGGGATTTGGGTTTTTGTAGGTTGATTGTAGTTGGATAGATAGAGTTTTTATGGTGGTGAGGTTAAATAAGGTGTTATTATGGGTTGGTGTGGTGTGTTGGTTGGGGGGGGGTGTAGGGTTTATGGGTTTGGAAATTGATGGTTTATGAAGGGGTTGTTGATGGGTGGGGGATTGTGTGATGTGGATGGGGGATGTGGGAAAGATATTAAAGTTTATAGAATATAATGTGTGTTTGGGTGTGGGGTTTGTGTATTTTAGGGTTGGGGAGATTTTTGTGAGTAATTGGGGGGGGTTTGTGGATGTATGGTTGTGGAATGGGGATGGGGGTAGGTTGGGGGATAGTTGGGTGTGGGTAGTGTGTTTTTGTGGTTTGGATGGGGGTTTATGTGGGATTTGGATTTGGGGTTTTTTGGGGAGTGGAAGGAGTGATAGTGTGTGGTTGTTTTAGTTGAGAAGGGCTGGTGATGGTGGGGGAATGTTGGGGGTGTATTAATTGGTGTTTTATGGTTGGGAGGGTGGGGTTGGTAGTGTTGTATTATGGGGTTTGGGTTTGGTAGGGTTGAAGTGGGAGATTGTGGGTTGGGTTATAGTTGGTGGATGGGGGATATGTTGTAAGATTATTGATGGGGTTGAGTTGTTGTGATATTTGTGGATTATGGTGTGTGGGGTGATGTTATGATTGGGTTGTGTAATGGGGGGTGTTTATGATTTGTGTTGGTCTGTATTTTGTTTTATTAGGGATATTACAGGGATGTGGTGGGTTCGGGTGGGGGAGAGACAGAATGGGAGGTTAGGGGATGGTGGGCGGTGTTTAGTGGGTTAGTGTTTTTGGTCCAGGGGGAAGCGAGGAGGGGAAGGAGTGGGTTTTAAAAGGGTGGGGGGGGGGGGGTGGGGTGGGTGGGGGTTTGGGGGGGGGGTGTGGTGGTGTATGGAGGGGGAGGTAGGTTGTGGGGGATAAGAGATTTTTTAGGAGTGAGAAGAGGGGGATGGGGATATGGAGGGGTAGGATTTGGGTTTGTTTTTTTTTTGTGAAGGTGTTAGGTGGGGGTAGGGGGGGTGTGGGGGGTTGGTTGGATGTGGTAGGGATGTGGGGGAGGGGTGGGGGAGGAGAGGGATTTTGGAGGGGAAAGTGGGGTTGTTAGGGAGGGTTTTGTGATAAGGGGGTAGTTGGGATGGAGGTGGGGGAGGGTGGGTAGGGGGGGGTGAGGGAGAATGGGGGGAAGAGGGGGGGGAGGTGTGATTGGGAATGGGGAGTATTGGTATTGTGGGTTTGTTTGGGATGAATATGGTATGGTTTGGTTATGTGTGGGTGGAATTATTGAGAGAATGGGGGGATGGGGGAATTTGGATTTGTAGGATGAGGTATAAGGATAGATAGATTTGATTGGGTGGTGAGGGTTAGAAAAATGTGTTATTATGTGGATGGTGGTGGTGTGGTGGGTTGGGGGGGGGGGGTGTAGGTTTATGGGTTAAGATTGATGAGTTTATGAAGGGGGGGTTGTTGGAGATGGGTGGGGGAAATATGTTATGTGGATGGGGGGGTGATTTGGAAATATATTAAATGAAAAAAAAAAAAAAAAATGGTGGTTTGGGGGGGGAGTGGGGGTTTTAGTATAAGGGGATGGGGAGATTATTGTGATTAATTGGGGGGGGGGGTTTTGGTATGTTATGGTTGGAGGATTATTGGTGGATGGGTTGGGGGATAGTTGGTTTGGGGGGTATGTAGTTATGGTGTTTGGATGGGATATTGGGGATTTGGGATTTGGGGTATTTGGGGGGAGTTGGAGGAGTTATAGGTGTGTGGGTTTTTAGTTGAGAGGGGTGGTGATGGTGGGGAATGTTGGGGTGGTATTAAGTTGGTTTTGTTTATGGGGGGGAGTGTGGGGGGAGGTGTAGGTTGTATTATGGGGGTTTGGGTTGGGGTAGGGTAGAAGTGGGGAGTTTAGGAGTTGGGGGAAATGTTGGGTGGGGATGGGGGGATATATTTTGTAGGAATATTGATGTGGGGGTTGA
Source organism: Margaritifera margaritifera (assembly GCA_029931535.1). Lineage (NCBI taxonomy): Eukaryota > Metazoa > Mollusca > Bivalvia > Unionida > Margaritiferidae > Margaritifera > Margaritifera margaritifera. The sequence continues at coordinate 6,184 of JAQPZY010000283.1, forward strand.
TTGTGATTTTGTGGATGTTGGTGAGGTGGGGGTGGATGTTATGATTGGGGTTGTGTAATGGGGGGGGGGGGTTTTGGATGTATGTTGGTGTGGGTTTGTGTTTTGATTGGGATATTTGGGGATGTGGGGTGGGGTTGGGGGAGAGAGAATGGGGGAGGGTAGGGGGATGTGGGGGTTTTGGGTTTGTTTTTGTTGGTAATGGGGGAAGATAGGGGAGGGAAGGGAGTGGGTTTTTTGTAAGGGGTGTGAGGGTGGATGGGGGGTTTTGTTAGGGGGTTGGAAAGGGTGGGGGGGGGGTGGTGGGGGGGGGGGTTTGGGGGGGGGTGTGTGGTGTATGAGGGGGAGGTAGGTTGTGGGGATAAGAGATTTTTTAGGAGTGAGAAGAGGGGGGATGGTTATAGAGAAGGGTAGGTATTTGGTTTATTTTTTTTTTTTGTAAGTTTAGGTGGGGTTAGGGGGGGTGTGGGGGGTTGTGATGTATGTGTTTAGGGATGTGAGGGGGGTTGGAGAGAGGATTTTGGAGGGGAAAGTGGGGTTGTTAGGAGTTTTGTGGGATTGGGGGTAGTTGGATGCGAGTGGTGATGTTGAGGGGTGGGTAGGGAATGGGAGAAAGGGGGGAAAGATGGGGGGAGTGGTGATGGGAATGGGAATATTGTATTGTGGGGTTTTTGGTGATAATATGTATGTTGTATGTGTGGGTATGTGGGGAATTATGGAGAGAATGGGTATGGGGGATTTGGATTTTGTAGGATGAGGTATATGGATAGATAGATTTGATGGGTGGGTGAATGGTTTGTTAAAAATGTTTTATTATGTGGATGGTGGTGGTGTCTGGGTGGTTGGGGGGAGGTTTATGGGTTAAGATTATGAGTTTATGGAAGGGGGTTGTTGGAGATGGGTGTGGAAATAGGTTATGTGATGGGGGGGGGTGATTGTGAAAGTATATTGAAATAAAATAAAAAAAAAAAAATGTGTTTGGGGGGGAGTGGGGTTTTAGTATTAGGATGGGGAGATTATTGTATTAAGTGGGGGGTGGGGTTTTGTATGTTATGGTTTAGGGAATATTGGTGGATGGTGTGGATAGTTGTTTTGGGGTATGTAGGGTTATGGTGTTGTGGATGGATATGTGGGGATGTGGGATTTGGGTATGTTGGGGGGGAGTTGGAGGAGTTATATTGTTGGTGTTTTAGTTGAGGAGGGTGGTGATGGTGGGGGAATTTGGGGGGTGGTATTAAGTTGGTTTTTTTATGGGGGGGGAGTGTGGGGGGGAGGTGTAGGGTTGTATTATGGGGGTTTGGGTTGGGGGTTAGGGTAGAAGTGGGGGAGTTGTAGGAGTTGGGGAAATTTTGGGTGGGATGGGGATATATTTTGTAGGAATATTGATGTGGGGGGTTATTTGTATGTTGTATGTTGGTATAGTGGGGGTGGGATTGTTATGATTGGGGTTTTGTAATGGGGGGGGGGGTGGTTTGGGACTAGTATGTTGGTGTGTTTTATGATTTTATTGCTGATTACTTTTTGGGGGATGTGGGTGGGGTTGGGAGAGAGAATGGGGGGGGTAGGGGGGATTTGGTTTTTGTGTTTGGGTTTTATTGTTGTAATGGGAAGAATAGAGGGAAGGAGATGGTTTTTTTGCGCGAGGGGTGCTTAGGATGCGACGCGGTTTTTTTGGTTAGGGGTTGTAAGGGGGTGGGGGGGGTGGTGTGGTGGGGGTTTGGGTGGGGTGTCTGTGATCAGAACAGTAGGTTTGGGGATAAGAGTATTTTAGAGTGAAGAATAGGGGGATGAGGATAGGAAGGTAGGATTTGGGGTTGTTTTTTTTTTTTGTTGTGGGAAATAGGGGGTTGGGGTGTGGGGGGTTGGGATGGATGTGTAGGGGATGTAGGGGGGTGGGGAGAGAGGGATTTTGGAAGGGGAAAGTGGGGTTGTTAGAGGTTTTGTGGGATAGGGGGGGGTAGTTGATGAGGGGTGGAGGTGTAGGGGTGAGAATGGGGGGGGAAAGAGGGAGGTGTGAATGGGAATGGGAATTATTGGTATTGTGGTTTGGTTGGGATGAATATGTATGTTTGGGTTATGTTGGGTGAATTATGGAGAGAATGGGGGATGGGGGGGGATTTGATTTTGTAGGATGAGGTATATGGATAGATAGATTTATGGGGGTGAGTGTTAGATTTTGTGGGAGTTTGTGATGGTTTGGTGTGTGGGTTAGGGCGGGGGGGGGGGTGATAGTTTAGGATTGAAATTGATGGAGTTTTATGGAGAAGGGATTGGCAGATGTTGGTGGGGAAATATGGTTATGTGATTGGGGTATGTGGGAATTATATTAAATAAAATAAGAAAAAAATGGTTGTTTTGGGAGTGGGTTTTTAGTATTAAGGTTGGGGAGATTATTGTATTAATTGGGGGGGTTTGTTATTTATGGTTAGAAGCAATCATATTGGTGGATGGTGGTGGGATAGTTTTTTGGTTATGGGTTAGGTTATGGTGGTTTGGGATGTGGATATGTGGTATTTGATTTGGTATTTGGTGGAGTGATGTATGAGTTATTAATTTGTGCGGGGGTTTTTTATTGAGAGGGGATGGTGGTCTGATGGTGTGGAACATTGTTGGTCGGTTGGTATTAAGTTGGTTTTGTATTTGGTGGGAGTTTTGGGAGGTTAGGTAGTATGGGTGGTTATGGGTTGAGTAGGGTAGAACAAGGGGAGTTAGGTATTGGGCGGAAATGTTGGGGGGGTGGATGGGTATATTTTTTACGGGAACTATATGGGGGAAAATTTGAGTGGGGGTTGGGATGTGGTTTTTGGGATGTTGGTACAGGTGGGGGGGGTGATGCTTATCATTGGGGTTGTGTAATCGGGGGGGAGGGGGGGGTTTTGATGTATGTTGGATGTGGGGTTCATATCACGTGTCTTTGGATTGGGATATTTGGCGACTTGGTGGGGTTGGGGAAGAGAATGGGCGGAGGGGTAGGGCGGGGATGGGGGTGTTTGGTTTGTTTTTTTGTGGAATGGGATGATGGGGAGGAAGGGATGGGTTTTTTGTAAAAGGGGTGTGAGGTGTGGGGTTTTGGTTAGGGTGGGGGAAGGGTGGGGGGGGGGGGGGGTGTGGTGGGGGGTTTGGGGGGGTGTGTGGTGTATGAGGGAGGGTAGGTTTGGGATAAGAGATTTTTTTAGGAGTGAGAAGAGGGGATGGGGATAGGAAGGTAGGATTTGGTTTGTTTTTTTTTTTAAGTGTTAGGGGGGGGTAGGGGGGTGTGGGGGGGGTTGGATGGATGTGGTAGGGATTGGGGAGGGGGTGGGAGAGAGGGAGATTTGGAGGGGGGAAGAGTGGGGGTTGTATGAGGTTTTGGATAGGGTGTATGTTGGATGAGGGGGTGGGGGAGTGGTAGGGGTGGTAAATTGGGGGGGAGAGAGGGGGAGGTTGATGGAATGGGAATAGTTGTTTGGTGGTTTTGTTTGGGATGAATATGTATGTTTGTTATTTGGGTGAATTATGGAGAGAATGGGATGGGGGGGATTTGATTTTGTAGGGATGAGGTTATATGGGATAGAGAGAGTTATGGTGGTAGGGTGAAAAAAAATGGTTTTATTATGGGATGGTGGTGTGTGTGGGTTGGGGGGGGGGGTGTAGTTTATGGGTAAGTTGATGTGTTTAAGAAGGGGGGTTGTTGGAGATGGTGGGGGAAATATGGTTTATAGTGATTGGGTGGAGTAGGAAAATATAGTAAATAATAAAAATAAAAAAAAAAAATGGTGTTTTGGGATGGGTTTTGTAGTATAAGGATGGGGAGATTATTGTATTATTGGGGGGGGGGGTTTTGTAGGTATTGTTTAGGGGAATATTGGTGGATTTGGATAGTTGTTTTGGGTATTAGGTTATGTGGGTTTGGGATGGATATTATTTGGATTTTATTTGAGTTGGAGGAGTTATAGTGTGGTTGTTTGATTGAGGAGGGTGGTGATGGTGGGAATTTGGGGTGTATTAAGTTGGTTTTGTTTATGGGAGTGTGGGGGTAGTTTGTATATGGGGTTTGGGTTGGTAGGGTAGAAGGGAGTTTGTAGGAGTTGGGAAATGTTGTGTGGGATGGGTATATTTTGTAGAATATTATGTGGGGGGTTATTTTTTTTATGTTGGTAGGTGGGTGATGTTATGATTGGGTTGTGTAATGGGGGTGTTTGGATGTATGTTGGTGTTTTTTGTTTTGATTGGGATATTTGGGGATGTGGGTGGGTTGGGAAGAGAATGGGAGGTAGGGGATGTGGGGTGTTTGGGTTTGTTTTTGTTGGTAATGAAGATAGAGAAAGTGGGTTTTTTTAAGGTGTGAGGTGTGGGGGTTTTTTATTGAAAGTGTGGTGGGTTGGGAGGTAGGGTTTGGGGATAAAGATTTTTTAGAGTAGAAAGGGGATGGGGGATAGGAAGGTAGGATTTGGTGTTTGGGTTTTTTTTTAAGTGTTAGGGGGTTAGGGGGTGTGTGGGTTGGATTTGTTTATTAGTGTAAAGGATTTTGGAGGGGAAATTATTGTTGTTAGAGGTTTTGTGGATAGGGTAGTTGGATGAGTGGGTGAGGTGGGGGAATGGGGAAAGGGGGATTTGATGAATACTATTGGATTGTGGTTTGTTTGGGATGAATATGTATGTTTGTTATGTGTAATTATGGAAAATATGATTTTTTTAGGATGAGGTATAAGGGATAGATAGATTTATGAGGTTTTGTGTTTTATATGTTTATTATTATTTGTGTTTTTTAGTTTATGGTTGATGATGGGTTTATGAAGGGGGTTGTTGGAGATGGTGGGGACAAAATTTTTATTTGGATTATTTGGAAATATATTAAATAAAAATAAAAAAAAAAAATGTTTTTATTTTTAGTATAAGGATATTTTTGTGATTAAATGGTTTTTTTATTTATGTTTAGAATATTGGTGGATGGTTGGATATTGTTTTGGGTATTAGGTTATTTTTGGATATTTTTATTTGTTTTAAAAGTTGGAGGAGTTTTTTAGTGGTTATTTTGTTATTGAGAGGGTTGATGGTGGGGAATTTTGTATTAATTGTTTTGTTTATAATTTTTATATTTTGTTGGGTTTTTAATTTTTTGGAGTTAAAATGTTGGTATATATTTTGTATATTTTTTATTTTATTGTATTTTGTGGATGTTGGTAGGTTTGTTATGATTTTTAAGTTGTATGTATGTTTGGGTTGTTTGTTTTTATATATTTAATTATTTAAAGAATATAATTTTTTTTTTTTATTTTTTTTTGGATTTTGTTTTTTATAAGTGTTTTTTTTTTTTTTTTTTGTTTTTTTTATAATATTTTTTTTTAGATTTTGTATTATTTTTTGTTTTTTTAATTTTTATTTTATTTTATTTTGATTAATTTTTTTTTTGTTAATTTTGTGGATAAGTTGGATTATTTATCTTATTAATATAAAATTGAGTATAATATTTATTTTTTTTGATTTTATGTATGTTTGTATTTTAATTATAAGAATATATTTATTTTGTATAATATAATTATAGAATTTATTTGAAAAGTAAGATATTTATGATTTTTTTATTTTATTAAATTATGTTTATAATGTAATGGTAAAAATGTTATGTAATTTTTGAAATATATTTGAATGAAAAAAAAATAAATTTTTATGTTTTTTTGTATAAGGGATAAGAGTTATTAAGGGTGGTTTTTTTGTTATTTTTATATTTGATGTGTATTTGTTTTGGGTAATTATTTTATATATGATATTTTATTTTATTAATTATATTTAAAAAGAACCATTTTTGCTATATTTTTTTATTAATTTTTTTTTAAGTTTTAGGTGGTATTGTATTATTTTTGTTATGTATTAAATATTGTTAAAATTTTGTTTATTTATTTTTTTTAATAATATATGTTATTTTATTTTGTATTTTACAAAGAATATCTATTTTGTTTGGTTTTTTGTAAATGTGGATGTATTTTTTTGGTTTTGTTTTTATTTATTTTTATTTTAAAAAATTATCTTATATTTTTTTTTTTTTTTTTTAATAAGATGGTGAAATGGTTTTTTAATTATTTTTTTGTTTATAAAAAGCTTTTTTTTTTGATTATAAAGGTAAATAAAATAAAAAAAAAAGTATTACTTTTTTTTTTTTTTTGTAATTTTATGTATTATTTTTTTGTTTTTAACATTTTAAAATAGCACTTTTGAAAAGTTTTAATTTTGTGATAGTATTTAATCATTTATGTATTAGAAAAAATTTATAAGAAATTTCATTGTGTATGAACATGTATTTTTATGTTGCAAATGCAAAAATAATATTTTATCACTCACTCAAAGCATAGATATTTATCTGTATATAGACAAAAATTGTTATTATGAATTTTTTTTTTTGTATATTTTTGAAGATATTTTAAAGTTTGTAGATTAAATATGTTATTTATTATTTAAAATATTATTAAAAAAAAAAAAAAATGTTTTATTTTTAGTAAAACAAAGATTTTTAAATTGTTTTGATAAGAGGAATAACTTGATTTTTTTGATGTAGTTATTTTGTAGGGATGGAAGAATTTTTATTTATTAATTATATTTTTTTTAAAAAATTGATAGAATTTTTTGCTTATTATTTTTTTTACAACCAGTTTTTTTTATTTTTTAGACTTTGTTTAATTTAATTTTTTTTGTGAGGTCATTGTACAAATAATAAAAGGCATATTTTGTAAAAATGAGCAAAATAGGCATAATGATTGATGGTGATTTGCAATGTTAATATTTTTTGTTGAGTTTAATTATATGAGAAGGTGGTTTTGTTTTATTTATATTTTTTGGTGGGGTTGGGGAATTTAAAAAGAGGGGTTTCCTCACTGGCTGTCCTGGCTATTTAAAAAAGATGTATAAGATTTTGTTTGTAATTATTTTTTTTGGTGTTGATTTTTTTTTTGTTTTTGTGTATAAGATGTATAAAAAAAAAAAAAAAAAAAAAAAGAGCCGATTTTTTTTTTTACTTTTTTGGATATTTTTTTATTTTAATTTATATTTTGAAAAATTCTTTTATTTTTAATTTGATAGTGTGAAATAGTGCTGAATATAAATTCATTGATTAATATTTATTTTGGTTTGTATGAATATGTATTTGTTATGTGTGTAAAATAAAAATATTTATCGTGAATGCATCATACAGTAATATATGTATTTGTGAGCGCTATAGACAACATATGCATTATTATTATATGATTTAATTTTGGTTGTATAGCTAAACATTTAAGCCGCAAGCATCTAATACAGTCCATTTGAGATAATTCCTCATGTATTTTCCCACAGAACAGTATTCATTTGTAGCAAAGTCCCACAAAACCCCATCCACCACCCCCCCCCCCCATGAGGAAAAGTGGGGCTATTTAAAACTACACCTTGCATTTTCTCAAACAATAGCAACCCAATGTTTTGGTTAAAGACAGGACATGAAACTTGCCACAATTATTCATGAGATGTCACTAATAAAATTTACAGACTGAACAGGGATGGAAGAGTTCAGGTTCACAGAGGTAAAAGGTCAAAGGGTACAAAGTTTGCTAATTCTTCTAACACTAGTATATGGAAGAAAGCGAATCTGCTTTATTATCATTATTTTCCAGAATTTTATTACAACCGAATGAAAAGAAACATTTTTGCTATATTTTTCTTAGACTTAATAAAAAAGTTTTTAAATTTAAGTTGACTTTACTCCTATGTTCTAAGACTTCTGAATTTTCCCATAATGTGAGGTCATTGTACCCAAAATACGGCCACAAGGCATATTGTGTAAGCAAGAGCAAAATAGGCATAATTAGCTTATTGTTATGCATAACATCAATGTTAATATACCATTTGTGTGAGAGAAATGCATACATAATTATATGAGAAAGAGAAAAGCAATTGCACAAATTTTCATATTTATTTTAAGGTGGCGCTCTCCAGTTTCGTACTTTGCATAGGGTTAGAAAATTTAAAGAAAAAGAATTAGCAGGGTTTCCTCACTGGCTGTCCTGGCTATTTAAGACAAGACCTTGTAGTATCTTAGGTATTGTAAAAGAACTTTGAATTCCCTGTATTTTGGTGTATTGATTGATGGGTGAAATTTGGGTTATAGAGTATACAGCTTGGTCTACTTAAGATGTGCACCTCTCAAAAAACTGCTAGCTCCGGCTTGGTCATTTTCATTCCTGGACTTCAAAGGTAAATAAAAAAAAAAAGAGCCGATAACTTTATTTACATTTTGGATATTTTTGAATAAATTCAAAGTACTTTCAAGAGGCTGGTATTGTCTGCTCTGGCAAAATTCTTTTCCCTATTTTAATAACTGCTGAAAATAGTGCACTTTTGGACTAATTCAGGCTGATTTATCGAGAGTACTTTGGAGCGGCCATTTTGTCCGCTGTGTGCTTAGATCATGTCCAGTTTCCACAAAGTACAATATGTAAGAAATTTCAGCCACAGGTACATGAAGAGTAACATAGAGGTATGCCAACATTCTCTCCATTGTGCATGTTGCAAATGCAAAATACTTCATCTTACACCTGTCACTCACTCAGAAGCATGTATTATCTGTAGAGCGCCCCCATATAGACAACATATGCATTATTATTATATGATTTAATTTTGGTTGTATAGCTGAAACATTTAAGCCGCAAGCATTTAAACAGTCCTTTTGAATAATTCTCATGTATTTTCCCACAGAACAGTATTCATTTGTAGCAAAGTCCCACACAAGACAAGCCACCCTCCCCCCATGATGAAAAAGTGGGCTATTTTAAAACTACACCTTGCATTTGTCTCACAATAGCAACCAATGTTTTGGTAAAAGCCAGGACCCTGAAACTCGCCACACTTATACATGAGATGTCACTAATATTTTTTAGAGACTGTACAGGGATGGAAGAGTTCAGGGTCACAGAGGTCAAAGGACAAAGGGTACAAAGTTTTCTAATTCTTCTAACACTAGTATATGGAAGAAAGCGAATCTGCTTTATTATCATTATTTTCCAGAATTTTATTACAACCGAATGAAAAGAAACATTTTTGCTATATTTTTCTTAGACTTAATACAACAGTTTTAAATTTAAGTTGACTTTACTCCTGTTGTCTAAGACTTCTAATTTTCCCATAATTGAGGTCATTGTACACAAAATACTGCCACAAGGCATATTGTGTAAGCAAGAGCAAAATAGGCATAATTAGCTTATTGTTATGCATAACATCAATGTTAATATACCATTTTGTTGAGAAATGCATACATAATTATATGAGAAAGAGAAAAGCAATTGCACAAATTTTCATATTTATTTTAAGGTGGCGCTCTCCAGTTTCGTACTTTGCATAGGGTTAGAAAGTTGTAAAGAAAAAGAATTAGCCAGGTTTTCCTCACTGACTGTCCTGGCTATTTAAAATAGACCTTGTATATCTTAGGTATTGTTAAAAGAACTTTGAATTCCCTTTATTTTGGTGTATGATTGATGGGTGAAATTTGGGTTATAGAGTATACAGCTTGGTCTTACTTAAGATGTGCACCTCTCAAAAAACTGCTAGCTCCGCTTGGTCTTTTCACTTCCTGGACTTCAAAGGTAAATAAAAAAAAAAAGAGCCGATAACTTTTTTTACTTTTTGGATATTTTTTAATTCATTCATAGTACTTTCAGAGGCTGGTATTGTCTGCTCTGGCAAAATTCTTTTCCCTATTTTAATAACTGCTGAAAATAGTGCACTTTTGACTAATTCAGGCTGATTTATCGAGTACTTTGGAGCTGCCATTTTGTCCGCTGTGTGCTTAGATCATGTCCAGTTTCCACAAGTACAATATGTAAAGAAATTTCAGCCACAGTACATGAAAGTAAGCATAGAGGTATGCCAACATTCTCTCCCATTGTGCATGTTGCAAATGCAAAATACTTCATCTTACACCTGTCACTCACTCAGAAGCAGGTATTAATCTGTAGAGCCGCCCCCATATAGACAACATATGCATTATTATTATATGATTTAATTTTTGGTTGTATAGCTGAAACATTTAAGCCGCAAGCAGTTAAACAGTCCTTTTGAATAATTTCTCATGTATTTTCCCACAGAACAGTATTCATTTGTAGCAAAGTCCCACACAAGCCCAGCCCCCCCCCCCCCCCCCCATGATGAAAAGTGGGCTATTTTAAAACTACACCTTGCATTTTCTCAACAATAGCAACCAATGTCTTGGTCAAAGACAGGAACATGAAACTTGCCACAATTATTCATGAGATGTCACTAATAAAATTTACAGACTGAACAGGGATGGAAGAGTTCAGGTTCACAGAGGTCAAAGGTCAAAGGGTACAAAGTTTGCTAATTCTTCTAACACTAGTATATGTAAGAAAGCGAATCTGCTTTATTATCATTATTTTCCAGAATTTTATTACAACCGAATGAAAAGAAACATTTTTGCTATATTTTTCTTATACTTAATACAACAGGTTTTAAATTTAAGTTGACTTTACTCCTGTGTTCTAAGACTTCTTAATTTTCCCATAATTTGAGGTCATTGTACACAAAATACTGCCACAAGGCATATTGTGTAAAGCAAGAGCAAAATAGGCATAATTAGCTTATTGTTATGCATAACATCAATGTTAATATACCATTTTGTTGAGAAATGCATACATAATTATATGAGAAAGAGAAAAGCAATTGCACAAATTTTCATATTTATTTTAAGGTGGCGCTCTCCAGTTTCATACTTTGCATAGGGTTAGAAATTTAAAGAAAAAGAATTAGCCAGGGTTTCCTCACTGGCTGTCCTGGCTATTTAAAAAAGACCTTGTATATCTTAGGTATTGTTAAAAGAACTTTGAATTCCCTTTATTTTGGTGTATGATTGATGGGTGAAATTTGGGTTATAGAGTATACAGCTTGGTCTTACTTAAGATGTGCACCTCTCAAAAAACTGCTAGCTCCTGCTTGTCATTTTCACTTCCTGACTTCAAAGGTAAATAAAAAAAAAAAAGGGAGCCGATAACTTTTTTTACTTTTTGGATATTTTTTAATTCATTCATAGTACTTTCAGAGGCTGGTATTGTCTGCTCTGGCAAAATTCTTTTCCCTATTTTAATAACTGCTGAAAATAGTGCACTTTTGACTAATTCAGGCTGATTTATCGAGTACTTTGGAGCGGCCATTTTGTCCACTGTGTGCTTAGATCATGTCCAGTTTCCACAAGTACAATATGTAAAGAAATTTCAGCCACAGTACATGAAAGTAACATAGAGGTATGCCAACATTCTCTCCATTGTGCATGTTGCAAATGCAAAAGAATTCATCTTACAGCCTGGTCACTCACTCAGAAGCATGTATTATCTGTAGAGCGCCCCCATATAGGACAACATATGCTTTATTATATATTATATTAATTTTGGTTGTATAGCTGAAACATGTTAAGCCGCAAGCATTTAAACAGTCCTTTTTGGAATAATTCTCATGTATTTTTCCCACAGAACAGTATTCATTTGTAGGCAAAGTCCCACACAAGCCCCGCCCCCCCCCCACCCCCCCTGATGAAAAGTGGGCTAGTTTTTAAAAGCTACACCTTGCATTTTCTCAACAATAGGCAACCAATGTTTTGGTAAAAGGACAGGAACATGAAACTTGCCACAATTATTCATGAGATGTCAAGTAATAAAATTTACAGACTGAACAGGGATGGAAGAGTTTCAGGTTCACAGAGGTCAAAAGGGGTTCAAAGGGTACAAAGGTTGCTAATTCTTCTAACACTAGTATATGGAGAAGAAGCGAATCTGCTTTATTATCAGTATTTTCCAGAATTTTATTACAACCGAATGAAAAGAAAACATTTTTGCTATATTTGTCTTAGACTTAATACAACAGTTTAAATTTAAGTTGACTTTACTTCCTGTGTTCTAAGACTTCTAATTTTCCCATAATTGAGGTCATTGTACACAAAATACTGCCACAAGGGCATATTGTGTAAGCAAGAGCAAAATAGGGCATAATTAGCTTATTGTTATGCATAACATCAATGTTAATATACCATTTTGTTGAGAAATGCATACATAATTATATGAGAAAGAGAAAAGCAATTGCACAAATTTTCATATTTATTTTAAGGTGGCGCTCTCCAGTTTCGTACTTTGCATAGGGTTAGAAATTTAAAGAAAAAGAATTAGCCAGGGTTTTCCTCACTGGCTGTCCCTGGCTATTTAAAAAAGACCTTGTATATCTTAGGTATGTTAAAAGAACTTTGAATTCCCTTTATTTTGGGTGTATGATTGATGGGGTGAAATTTGGGTAATAGAGTATACAGCTTGTTCTTACTTAAGATGTGCACCTCTCAAAAAACTGCTAGCTCCGCTTGTACATTTTCACTTCCTGGACTTCAAAGGTAAATAAAAAAAAAAAGAGCCGATAACTTTTTTTACTTTTTGGATATTTTTTAATTCATTCATAGTACTTTCAGAGGCTGGTATTGTCTGCTCTGGCAAAATTCTTTTCCCTATTTTAATAACTGCTGAAAATAGTGCACTTTTGACTAATTCAGGGTGATTTATCGAGTACTTTGGAGCGGCCATTTTGTCCGCTGTGTGCTTAGATCATGTCCAGTTTCCACAAGTACAATATGTAAAGAAATTTCAGCCACAGTACATGAAAGTAACATAGAGGTATGCCAACATTCTCTCCATTGTGCATGTTGCAAATGCAAAATACTTCATCTTACACCTGTCACTCACTCAGAAGCATGTATTTATCTGTAGAGCGCCCCCATATAGACAACATATGCATTATTATTATATGATTTAATTTTGGTTGTATAGCTGAAACATTTAAGCCGCAAGCATTTAAACAGTCCTTTGAATAATTCTCATGTATTTTCCCACAGAACAGTATTCATTTGTAGCAAAGTCCCACACAAGCCCAGCCCCCTCCCCATCCCATGATGAAAAGTGGGCTATTTTAAAACTACACCTTGCATTTTCTCAACAATAGCAACCAATGTTTTGGTAAAAGACAGGAACATGAAACTTGCCACAATTATTCATGAGATGTCAGTAATAAAATTTACAGACTGAACAGGGATGGAAGAGTTCAGGTTCACAGAGGTCAAAGGTCAAAGGGTACAAAGTTTGCTAATTCTTCTAACACTAGTATATGGAAGAAAGCGAATCTGCTTTATTATCATTATTTTCCAGAATTTTATTACAACCGAATGAAAAGAAACATTTTTGCTATATTTTTCTTAGACTTAATACAACAGTTTTAAATTTAAGTTGACTTTACTCCTGTGTTCTAAGACTTCTAATTTTCCCATAATTGAGGTCATTGTACACAAAATACTGCCACAAGGCATATTGTGTAAGCAAGAGCAAAATAGGCATAATTAGCTTATTGTTATGCATAACATCAATGTTAATATACCATTTTGTTGAGAAATGCATACATAATTATATGAGAAAGAGAAAAGCAATTGCACAAATTTTCATATTTATTTTAAGGTGGCGCTCTCCAGTTTCGTACTTTGCATAGGGTTAGAAATTTAAAGAAAAAGAATTAGCCAGGGTTTCCTCACTGGCTGTCCTGGCTATTTAAAAAAGACCTTGTATATCTTAGGTATTGTTAAAAGAACTTTGAATTCCCTTTATTTTGGTGTATGATTGATGGGTGAAATTTGGGTTATAGAGTATACAGCTTGGTCTTACTTAAGATGTGCACCTCTCAAAAAACTGCTAGCTCCTCTTGGTCATTTTCACTTCCTGGACTTCAAAGGTAAATAAAAAAAAAAAGAGCCGATAACTTTTTTTAACTTTTTGGATATTTTTTAATTCATTCATAGTACTTTCAGAGGCTGGTATTGTCTGCTCTGGCAAAATTCTTTTCCCTATTTTAATAACTGCTGAAAATAGTGCACTTTTGACTAATTCAGGCTGATTTATCGAGTACTTTGGAGCGGCCATTTTGTCCGCTGTGTGCTTAGATCATGTCCAGTTTCCACAAGTACAATATGTAAAGAAATTTCAGCCACAGTACATGAAAGTAACATAGAGGTATGCCAACATTCTCTCCATTGTGCATGTTGCAAATGCAAAATACTTCATCTTACACCTGTCACTCACTCAGAAGCATGTATTATCTGTAGAGCGCCCCCATATAGACAACATATGCATTATTATTATATGATTTAATTTTGGTTGTATAGCTGAAACATTTAAGCCGCAAGCATTTAAACAGTCCTTTTGAATAATTCTCATGTATTTTCCCACAGAACAGTATTCATTTGTAGCAAAGTCCCACACAAGCCCAGCCCCCCCCCCCCCCCATGATGAAAAGTGGGCTATTTTAAAACTACACCTTGCATTTTCTCAACAATAGCAACCAATGTTTTGGTAAAAGTCAGGAACATGAAACTTGCCACAATTATTCATGAGATGTCTCTAATAAAATTTACAGACTGAACAGGGATGGAAGAGTTCAGGTTCACAGAGGTCAAAGGTCAAAGGGTACAAAGTTTGCTAATTCTTCTAACACTAGTATATGGAAGAAAGCGAATCTGCTTTATTATCATTATTTTCCAGAATTTTATTACAACCGAATGAAAAGAAACATTTTTGCTATATTTTTCTTAGACTTAATACAACAGTTTTAAATTTAAGTTGACTTTACTCCTGTGTTTTCTAAGACTTATAATTTTCCCATAATTGAGGTCATTGTACACAAAATACTGCCACAAGGCATATTGTGTAAGCAAGAGCAAAATAGGCATAATTAGCTTATTGTTATGCATAACATCAATGTTAATATACCATTTTGTTGAGAAATGCATACATAATTATATGAGAAAGAGAAAAGCAATTGCACAAATTTTCATATTTATTTTAAGGTGGCGCTCTCCAGTTTCGTACTTTGCATAGGGTTAGAAATTTAAAGAAAAAGAATTAGCCAGGGTTTCCTCACTGGCTGTCCTGGCTATTTAAAAAAGACCTTGTATATCTTAGGTATTGTTAAAAGAACTTTGAATTCCCTTTATTTTGGTGTATGATTGATGGGTGAAATTTGGGTTATAGAGTATACAGCTTGGTCTTACTTAAGATGTGCACCTCTCAAAAAACTGCTAGCTCCGCTTGGTCATTTTCACTTCCTGGACTTCAAAGGTAAATAAAAAAAAAAAGAGCCGATAACTTTTTTTACTTTTTGGATATTTTTTAATTCATTCATAGTACTTTCAGAGGCTGGTATTGTCTGCTCTGGCAAAATTCTTTTCCCTATTTTAATAACTGCTGAAAATAGTGCACTTTTGACTAATTCAGGGTGATTTATCGAGTACTTTGGAGCGGCCATTTTGTCCGCTGTGTGCTTAGATCATGTCCAGTTTCCACAAGTACAATATGTAAAGAAATTTCAGCCACAGTACATGAAAGTAACATAGAGGTATGCCAACATTCTCTCCATTGTGCATGTTGCAAATGCAAAATACTTCATCTTACACCTGTCACACCTGTCACACACTCAGAAGCATGTATTATCTGTAGAGCGCCCCCATATAGACAACATATGCATTATTATTATATGATTTCATTTTGGTTGTATAGCTGAAACATTTAAGCCGCAAGCATTTAAAAAGTCCTTTTGAATAATTCTCATGTATTTTCCCACAGAACAGTATTCATTTGTAGCAAAGTCCCACACAAGCCCAGCCCCCCCCCCCTCCCCCCATGATGAAAAGTGGGCTATTTTAAAACTACACCTTGCATTTTCTCAACAATAGCAACCAATATTTTGGTAAAAGACAGGAACATGAAACTTGCCACAATTATTCATGAGATGTCACTAATAAAATTACAGACTGAACAGGGATGGAAGAGTTCAGGTTCACAGAGGTCAAAGGTCAAAGGGTACAAAGTTTGCTAATTCTTCTAACACTAGTATATGGAAGAAAGCGAATCTGCTTTATTATCATTATTTTCCAGAATTTTATTACAACCGAATGAAAAGAAACATTTTTGCTATATTTTTCTTAGACTTAATACAACAGTTTTAAATTTAAGTTGACTTTACTCCTGTGTTCTAAGACTTCTAATTTTCCCATAATTGAGGTCATTGTACACAAAATACTGCCACAAGGCATATTGTGTAAGCAAGAGCAAAATAGGCATAATTAGCTTATTGTTATGCATAACATCAATGTTAATATACCATTTTGTTGAGAAATGCATACATAATTATATGAGAAAGAGAAAAGCAATTGCACAAATTTTCATATTTATTTTAAGGTGGCGCTCTCCAGTTTCGTACTTTGCATAGGGTTAGAAATTTAAAGAAAAAGAATTAGCCAGGTTTTCCTCACTGGCTGTCCTGGCTATTTAAAAAAGACCTTGTATATCTTAGGTATTGTTAAAAGAACTTTGAATTCCCTTTATTTTGGTGTATGATTGATGGGTGAAATTTGGGTTATAGAGTATACAGCTTGGTCTTACTTAAGATGTGCACCTCTCAAAAAAACTGCTAGCTCCGCTTGGTCATTTTCACTTCCTGGACTTCAAAGGTAAATAAAAAAAAAAAGAGCCGATAACTTTTTTTACTTTTTGGATATTTTTTAATTCATTCATAGTACTTTCAGAGGCTGGTATTGTCTGCTCTGGCAAAATTCTTTTCCCTATTTTAATAACTGCTGAAAATAGTGCACTTTTGACTAATTCAGGCTGATTTATCGAGTACTTTGGAGCGGGCCATTTTGTCCGCTGTGTGCTTAGATCATGTCCAGTTTCCACAAGTACAATATGTAAAGAAATTTCAGCCACAGTACATGAAAGTAACATAGAGGTATGCCAACATTCTCTCCATTGTGCATGTTGCAAATGCAAAATACTTCATCTTACACCTGTCACTCACTCAGAAGCATGTATTATCTGTAGAGCGCCCCCATATAGACAACATATGCATTATTATTATATGATTTAATTTTGGTTGTATAGCTGAAACATTTAAGCCGCAAGCATTTAAACAGTCCTTTTGATAATTCTCATGTATTTTCCCACAGAACAGTATTCATTTGTAGCAAAGTCCCACACAAGCCCCGCCCCCCCCCCCCCCCCATGATGAAAAGTGGGCTATTTTAAAACTACACCTTGCATTTTCTCAACAATAGCAACCAATGTTTTGGTAAAAGACAGGAACATGAAACTTGCCACAATTATTCATGAGATGTCAGTAATAAAATTTACAGACTGAACAGGGATGGAAGAGTTCAGGTTCACAGAGGTCAAAGGTCAAAGGGTACAAAGTTTGCTAATTCTTCTAACACTAGTATATGGAAGAAAGCGAATCTGCTTTATTATCATTATTTTCCAGAATTTTATTACAACCGAATGAAAAGAAACATTTTTGCTATATTTTTCTTAGACTTAATACAACAGTTTTAAATTTAAGTTGACTTTACTCCTGTGTTCTAAAGACTTCTAATTTTCCCATAATTGAGGTCATTGTACACAAAATACTGCCACAAGGCATATTTGTGAAGCAAGAGCAAAATAGGCATAATTAGCTTATTGTTATGCATAACATCAATGTTAATATACCATTTTGTTGAGAAATGCAAACATAATTATATGAGAAAAGAGAAAAGCAATTGCACAAATTTTCATATTTATTTTAAGGTGGCGCTCTCTAGTTTCGTACTTTGCATAGGGTTAGAAATTTAAAGAAAAAGAATTAGCCAGGGTTTCCTCACTGGCTGTCCTGGCTATTTAAAAAAGACCTTGTATATCTTAGGTATTGTTAAAAGAACTTTGAATTCCCTTTATTTTGGTGTATGATTGATGGGTGAAATTTGGGTTATAGAGTATACAGCTTGGTCTTACTTAAGATGTGCACCTCTCAAAAAACTGCTAGCTCCGCTTGGTCATTTTCACTTCCTGGACTTCAAAGGTAAATAAAAAAAAAAAGAGCCGATAACTTTTTTTACTTTTTGGATATTTTTAATTCATTCATAGTACTTTCAGAGGCTGGTATTGTCTGCTCTGGCAAAATTCTTTTCCCTATTTTAATAACTGCTGAAAATAGTGCACTTTTGACTAATTCAGGCTGATTTATCGAGTACTTTGGAGCGGCCATTTTGTCCGCTGTGTGCTTAGATCATGTCCAGTTTCCACAAGTACAATATGTAAAGAAATTTCAGCCACAGTACATGAAAGTAACATAGAGGTATGCCAACATTCTCTCCATTGTGCATGTTGCAAATGCAAAATACTTCATCTTACACCTGTCACTCACTCAGAAGCATGTATTATCTGTAGAGCGCCCCCATATAGACAACATATGCATTATTATTATATGATTTTTATTTTGGTTGTATAGCTGAAACATTTAAGCCGCAAGCATTTAAACAGTCCTTTTGAATAATTCTCATGTATTTTCCCACAGAACAGTATTCATTTGTAGCAAAGTCCCCCACAAGCCCAGCCCCCCCCCCCTCCCCCCATGATGAAAAGTGGGCTATTTTAAAACTACACCTTGCATTTTCTCAACAATAGCAACCAATGTTTTGGTAAAAGACAGGAACATGAAACTTGCCACAATTATTCATGAGATGTCACTAATAAAATTTACAGACTGAACAGGGATGGAAGAGTTCAGGTTCACAGAGGTCAAAGGTCAAAGGGTACAAAGTTTGCTAATTCTTCTAACACTAGTATATGGAAGAAAGCGAATCTGCTTTATTATCATTATTTTCCAGAATTTTATTACAACCGAATGAAAAGAAACATTTTTGCTATATTTTTCTTAGACTTAATACAACAGTTTTAAATTTAAGTTGACTTTACTCCTGTGTTCTAAGACTTCTAATTTTCCCATAATTGAGGTCATTGTACACAAAATACTGCCACAAGGCATATTGTGTAAGCAAGAGCAAAATAGGCATAATTAGCTTATTGTTATGCATAACATCAATGTTAATATACCATTTTGTTGAGAAATGCATACATAATTATATGAGAAAGAGAAAAGCAATTGCACAAATTTTCATATTTATTTTAAGGTGGCGCTCTCCAGTTTCGTACTTTGCATAGGGTTAGAAATTTAAAGAAAAAGAATTAGCCAGGGTTTCCTCACTGGCTGTCCTGGCTATTTAAAAAAGACCTTGTATATCTTAGGTATTGTTAAAAGAACTTTGAATTCCCTTTATTTTGGTGTATGATTGATGGGTGAAATTTGGGTTATAGAGTATACAGCTTGGTCTTACTTAAGATGTGCACCTCTCAAAAAAACTGCTAGCTCCGCTTGGTCATTTTCACTTCCTGGACTTCAAAGGTAAATAAAAAAAAAAAGAGCCGATAACTTTTTTTACTTTTTGGATATTTTTTAATTCATTCATAGTACTTTCAGAGGCTGGTATTGTCTGCTCTGGCAAAATTCTTTTCCCTATTTTAATAACTGCTGAAAATAGTGCACTTTTGACTAATTCAGGCTGATTTATCGAGTACTTTGGAGCGGCCATTTTGTCCGCTGTGTGCTTAGATCATGTCCAGTTTCCACAAGTACAATATGTAAAGAAATTTCAGCCACAGTACATGAAAGTAACATAGAGGTATGCCAACATTCTCTCCATTGTGCATGTTGCAAATGCAAAATACTTCATCTTACACCTGTCACTCACTCAGAAGCATGTATTATCTGTAGAGCGCCCCCATATAGACAACATATGCATTATTATTATATGATTTAATTTTGGTTGTATAGCTTGAACATTGAAGCCGCAAGCATTTAAACAGTCCTTTTGAATAATTCTCATGTATTTTCCCACAGAACAGTATTCATTTGTAGCAAAGTCCCACACAAGCCCAGCCCCCCCCCCCTCCCCCCATGATGAAAAGTGGGCTATTTTAAAACTACACCTTGCATTTTCTCAACAATAGCAACCAATGTTTTGGTAAAAGACAGGAACATGAAACTTGCCACAATTATTCATGAGATGTCACTAATAAAATTTACAGACTGAACAGGGATGGAAGAGTTCAGGTTCACAGAGGTCAAAGGTCAAAGGGTACAAAGTTTGCTAATTCTTCTAACACTAGTATATGGAAGAAAGCGAATCTGCTTTATTATCATTATTTTCCAGAATTTTATTACAACCGAATGAAAAGAAACATTTTTGCTATATTTTTCTTAGACTTAATACAACAGTTTTAAATTTAAGTTGACTTTACTCCTGTGTTCTAAGACTTCTAATTTTCCCATAATTGAGGTCATTGTACACAAAATACTGCCACAAGGCATATTGTGTAAGCAAGAGCAAAATAGGCATAATTAGCTTATTGTTATGCATAACATCAATGTTAATATACCATTTTGTTGAGAAATGCATACATAATTATATGAGAAAGAGAAAAGCAATTGCACAAATTTTCATATTTATTTTAAGGTGGCGCTCTCCAGTTTCGTACTTTGCATAGGGTTAGAAATTTAAAGAAAAAGAATTAGCCAGGGTTTCCTCACTGGCTGTCCTGGCTATTTAAAAAAGACCTTGTATATCTTAGGTATTGTTAAAAGAACTTTGAATTCCCTTTATTTTGGTGTATGATTGATGGGTGAAATTTGGGTTATAGAGTATACAGCTTGGTCTTACTTAAGATGTGCACCTCTCAAAAAACTGCTAGCTCCGCTTGGTCATTTTCACTTCCTGGACTTCAAAGGTAAATAAAAAAAAAAAGAGCCGATAACTTTTTTTACTTTTTGGATATTTTTTAATTCATTCATAGTACTTTCAGAGGCTGGTATTGTCTGCTCTGGCAAAATTCTTTTCCCTATTTTAATAACTGCTGAAAAATAGTGCACTTTTGACTAATTCAGGCTGATTTATCGAGTACTTTGGAGCGGCCATTTTGTCCGCTGTGTGCTTAGATCATGTCCAGTTTCCACAAGTACAATATGTAAAGAAATTTCAGCCACAGTACATGAAAGTAACATAGAGGTATGCCAACATTCTCTCCATTGTGCATGTTGCAAATGCAAAATACTTCATCTTACACCTGTCACTCACTCAGAAGCATGTATTATCTGTAGAGCGCCCCCATATAGACAACATATGCATTATTATTATATGATTTAATTTTGGTTGTATAGCTGAAACATTTAAGCCGCAAGCATTTAAACAGTCCTTTTGAATAATTCTCATGTATTTTCCCACAGAACAGTATTCATTTGTAGCAAAGTCCCACACAAGCCCAGCCCCCCCCCCCCCCACCATGATGAAAAGTGGGCTATTTTAAAACTACACCTTGCATTTTCTCAACAATAGCAACCAATGTTTGGGTAAAAGACAGGAACATGAAACTTGCCACAATTATTCATGAGATGTCACTAATAAAATTTACAGACTGAACAGGGATGGAAGAGTTCAGGTTCACAGAGGTCAAAGGTCAAAGGGTACAAAGTTTGCTAATTCTTCTAACACTAGTATATGGAAGAAAGCGAATCTGCTTTATTATCATTATTTTCCAGAATTTTATTACAACCGAATGAAAAGAAACATTTTTGCTATATTTTTCTTAGACTTAATACAACAGTTTTAAATTTAAGTTGACTTTACTCCTGTGTTCTAAGACTTCTAATTTTCCCATAATTGAGGTCATTGTACACAAAATACTGCCACAAGGCATATTGTGTAAGCAAGAGCAAAATAGGCATAATTAGCTTATTGTTATGCATAACATCAATGTTAATATACCATTTTGTTGAGAAATGCATACATAATTATATGAGAAAGAGAAAAGCAATTGCACAAATTTTCATATTTATTTTAAGGTGGCGCTCTCCAGTTTCGTACTTTGCATAGGGTTAGAAATTTAAAGAAAAAGAATTAGCCAGGGTTTCCTCACTGGCTTTCCTGGCTATTTAAAAAAAGACCTTGTATATCTTAGGTATTGTTAAAAGAACTTTGAATTCCCTTTATTTTGGTGTATGATTGATGGGTGAAATTTGGGTTATAGAGTATACAGCTTGGTCTTACTTAAGATGTGCACCTCTCAAAAAACTGCTAGCTCCGCTTGGTCATTTTCACTTCCTGGACTTCAAAGGTAAATAAAAAAAAAAAGAGCCGATAACTTTTTTTACTTTTTGGATATTTTTTAATTCATTCATAGTACTTTCAGAGGCTGGTATTGTCTGCTCTGGCAAAATTCTTTTCCCTATTTTAATAACTGCTGAAAATAGTGCACTTTTGACTAATTCAGGCTGATTTATCGAGTACTTTGGAGCGGCCATTTTGTCCGCTGTGTGCTTAGATCATGTCCAGTTTCCACAAGTACAATATGTAAAGAAATTTCAGCCACAGTACATGAAAGTAACATAGAGGTATGCCAACATTCTCTCCATTGTGCATGTTGCAAATGCAAAATACTTCATCTTACACCTGTCACTCACTCAGAAGCATGTATTATCTGTAGAGCGCCCCCATATAGACAACATATGCATTATTATTATATGATTTAATTTTGGTTGTATAGCTGAAACATTTAAGCCGCAAGCATTTAAACAGTCCTTTTGAATAATTCTCATGTATTTTCCCACAGAACAGTATTCATATGTAGCAAAGTCTCCATCACAAGCCCATCCCCCCCCCCCTCCCCCATGATGAAAAGTGGGCTATTTTAAAACTACACCTTGCATTTTCTCAACAATAGCAACCAATGTTTTGGTAAAAGACAGGAACATGAAACTTGCCACAATTATTCATGAGATGTCAGTAATAAAATTTACAGACTGAACAGGGATGGAAGAGTTCAGGTTCACAGAGGTCAAAGGTCAAAGGGTACAAAGTTTGCTAATTCTTCTAACACTAGTATATGGAAGAAAGCGAATCTGCTTTATTATCATTATTTTCCAGAATTTTATTACAACCGAATGAAAAGAAACATTTTTGCTATATTTTTCTTAGACTTAATACAACAGTTTTAAATTTAAGTTGACTTTACTCCTGTGTTCTAAGACTTCTAATTTTCCCATAATTGAGGTCATTGTACACAAAATACTGCCACAAGGCATATTGTGTAAGCAAGAGCAAAATAGGCATAATTAGCTTATTGTTATGCATAACATCAATGTTAATATACCATTTTGTTGAGAAATGCATACATAATTATATGAGAAAGAGAAAAGCAATTGCACAAATTTTCATATTTATTTTAAGGTGGCGCTCTCCAGTTTCGTACTTTGCATAGGGTTAGAAATTTAAAGAAAAAGAATTAGCCAGGGTTTCCTCACTGGCTGTCCTGGCTATTTAAAAAAGACCTTGTATATCTTAGGTATTGTTAAAAGAACTTTGAATTCCCTTTATTTTGGTGTATGATTGATGGGTGAAATTTGGGTTATAGAGTATACAGCTTGGTCTTACTTAAGATGTGCACCTCTCAAAAAACTGCTAGCTCCGCTTGGTCATTTTCACTTCCTGGACTTCAAAGGTAAATAAAAAAAAAAAGAGCCGATAACTTTTTTTACTTTTTGGATATTTTTTAATTCATTCATAGTACTTTCAGAGGCTGGTATTGTCTGCTCTGGCAAAATTCTTTTCCCTATTTTAATAACTGCTGAAAATAGTGCACTTTTGACTAATTCAGGCTGATTTATCGAGTACTTTGGAGCGGCCATTTTGTCCGCTGTGTGCTTAGATCATGTCCAGTTTCCACAAGTACAATATGTAAAGAAATTTCAGCCACAGTACATGAAAGTAACATAGAGGTATGCCAACATTCTCTCCATTGTGCATGTTGCAAATGCAAAATACTTCATCTTACACCTGTCACTCACTCAGAAGCATGTATTATCTGTAGAGCGCCCCCATATAGACAACATATGCATTATTATTATATGATTTAATTTTGGTTGTATAGCTGAAACATTTAAGCCGCAAGCATTTAAACAGTCCTTTTGAATAATTCTCATGTATTTTCCCACAGAACAGTATTCATTTGTAGCAAAGTCCCACACAAGCCCAGCCCCCCCCCCCCATGATGAAAAGTGGGCTCTTTTTAAAACTACACCTTGCATTTTCTCAACAATAGCAACCAATGTTTTGGTAAAAGACAGGAACATGAAACTTGCCACAATTATTCATGAGATGTCAGTAATAAAATTTACAGACTGAACAGGGATGGAAGAGTTCAGGTTCACAGAGGTCAAAGGTCAAAGGGTACAAAGTTTGCTAATTCTTCTAACACTAGTATATGGAAGAAAGCGAATCTGCTTTATTATCATTATTTTCCAGAATTTTATTACAACCGAATGAAAAGAAACATTTTTGCTATATTTTTCTTAGACTTAATACAACAGTTTTAAATTTAAGTTGACTTTACTCCTGTGTTCTAAGACTTCTAATTTTCCCATAATTGAGGTCATTGTACACAAAATACTGCCACAAGGCATATTGTGTAAGCAAGAGCAAAATAGGCATAATTAGCTTATTGTTATGCATAACATCAATGTTAATATACCATTTTGTTGAGAAATGCATACATAATTATATGAGAAAGAGAAAAGCAATTGCACAAATTTTCATATTTATTTTAAGGTGGCGCTCTCCAGTTTCGTACTTTGCATAGGGTTAGAAATTTAAAGAAAAAGAATTAGCCAGGGTTTCCTCACTGGCTGTCCTGGCTATTTAAAAAAGACCTTGTATATCTTAGGTATTGTTAAAAGAACTTTGAATTCCCTTTATTTTGGTGTATGATTGATGGGTGAAATTTGGGTTATAGAGTATACAGCTTGGTCTTACTTAAGATGTGCACCTCTCAAAAAACTGCTAGCTCCGCTTGGTCATTTTCACTTCCTGGACTTCAAAGGTAAATAAAAAAAAAAAGAGCCGATAACTTTTTTACTTTTTGGATATTTTTTAATTCATTCATAGTACTTTCAGAGGCTGGTATTGTCTGCTCTGGCAAAATTCTTTTCCCTATTTTAATAACTGCTGAAAATAGTGCACTTTTGACTAATTCAGGCTGATTTATCGAGTACTTTGGAGCGGCCATTTTGTCCGCTGTGTGCTTAGATCATGTCCAGTTTCCACAAGTACAATATGTAAAGAAATTTCAGCCACAGTACATGAAAGTAACATAGAGGTATGCCAACATTCTCTCCATTGTGCATGTTGCAAATGCAAAATACTTCATCTTACACCTGTCACTCACTCAGAAGCATGTATTATCTGTAGAGCGCCCCCATATAGACAACATATGCATTATTATTATATGATTTAATTTTGGTTGTATAGCTGAAACATTTAAGCCGCAAGCATTTAAACAGTCCTTTTGAATAATTCTCATGTATTTTCCCACAGAACAGTATTCATTTGTAGCAAAGTCCCACACAAGCCCAGCCCCCCCCCCCTCCCCCCATGATGAAAAGTCGGCTATTTTAAAACTACACCTTGCATTTTCTCAACAATAGCAACCAATGTTTTGGTAAAAGACAGGAACATGAAACTTGCCACAATTATTCATGAGATGTCAGTAATAAAATTTACAGACTGAACAGGGATGGAAGAGTTCAGGTTCACAGAGGTCAAAGGTCAAAGGGTACAAAGTTTGCTAATTCTTCTAACACTAGTATATGGAAGAAAGCGAATCTGCTTTATTATCATTATTTTCCAGAATTTTATTACAACCGAATGAAAAGAAACATTTTTGCTATATTTTTCTTAGACTTAATACAACAGTTTTAAATTTAAGTTGACTTTACTCCTGTGTTCTAAGACTTCTAATTTTCCCATAATTGAGGTCATTGTACACAAAATACTGCCACAAGGCATATTGTGTAAGCAAGAGCAAAATAGGCATAATTAGCTTATTGTTATGCATAACATCAATGTTAATATACCATTTTGTTGAGAAATGCATACATAATTATATGAGAAAGAGAAAAGCAATTGCACAAATTTTCATATTTATTTTAAGGTGGTGCTCTCCAGTTTCGTACTTTGCATAGGGTTAGAAATTTAAAGAAAAAGAATTAGCCAGGGTTTCCTCACTGGCTGTCCTGGCTATTTAAAAAAGACCTTGTATATCTTAGGTATTGTTAAAAGAACTTTGAATTCCCTTTATTTTGGTGTATGATTGATGGGTGAAATTTGGGTTATAGAGTATACAGCTTGGTCTTACTTAAGATGTGCACCTCTCAAAAAACTGCTAGCTCCGCTTGGTCATTTTCACTTCCTGGACTTCAAAGGTAAATAAAAAAAAAAAGAGCCGATAACTTTTTTTACTTTTTGGATATTTTTTAATTCATTCATAGTACTTTCAGAGGCTGGTATTGTCTGCTCTGGCAAAATTCTTTTCCCTATTTTAATAACTGCTGAAAATAGTGCACTTTTGACTAATTCAGGCTGATTTATCGAGTACTTTGGAGCGGCCATTTTGTCCGCTGTGTGCTTAGATCATGTCCAGTTTCCACAAGTACAATATGTAAAGAAATTTCAGCCACAGTACATGAAAGTAACATAGAGGTATGCCAACATTCTCTCCATTGTGCATGTTGCAAATGCAAAATGCTTCATCTTACACCTGTCACTCACTCAGAAGCATGTATTATCTGTAGAGCGCCCCCATATAGACAACATATGCATTATTATTATATGATTTAATTTTGGTTGTATAGCTGAAACATTGAAGCCGCAAGCATTTAAACAGTCCTTTTGAATAATTCTCATGTATTTTCCCACAGAACAGTATTCATTTGTAGCAAAGTCCCACACAAGCCCAGCCCCCCCCCCCTCCCCCCATGATGAAAAGTGGGCTATTTTAAAATACACCTTGCATTTTCTCAACAATAGCAACCAATGTTTTGGTAAAAGACAGGAACATGAAACTTGCCACAATTATTCATGAGATGTCACTAATAAAATTTACAGACTGAACAGGGATGGAAGAGTTCAGGTTCACAGAGGTCAAAGGTCAAAGGGTACAAAGTTTGCTAATTCTTCTAACACTAGTATATGGAAGAAAGCGAATCTGCTTTATTATCATTATTTTCCAGAATTTTATTACAACCGAATGAAAAGAAACATTTTTGCTATATTTTTCTTAGACTTAATACAACAGTTTTAAATTTAAGTTGACTTTACTCCTGTGTTCTAAGACTTCTAATTTTCCCATAATTGAGGTCATTGTACACAAAATACTGCCACAAGGCATATTGTGTAAGCAAGAGCAAAATAGGCATAATTAGCTTATTGTTATGCATAACATCAATGTTAATATACCATTTTGTTGAGAAATGCATACATAATTATATGAGAAAGAGAAAAGCAATTGCACAAATTTTCATATTTATTTTAAGGTGGTGCTCTCCAGTTTCGTACTTTGCATAGGGTTAGAAATTTAAAGAAAAAGAATTAGCCAGGGTTTCCTCACTGGCTGTCCTGGCTATTTAAAAAAGACCTTGTATATCTTAGGTATTGTTAAAAGAACTTTGAATTCCCTTTATTTTGGTGTATGATTGATGGGTGAAATTTGGGTTATAGAGTATACAGCTTGGTCTTACTTAAGATGTGCACCTCTCAAAAAACTGCTAGCTCCGCTTGGTCATTTTCACTTCCTGGACTTCAAAGGTAAATAAAAAAAAAAAGAGCCGATAACTTTTTTTACTTTTTGGATATTTTTTAATTCATTCATAGTACTTTCAGAGGCTGGTATTGTCTGCTCTGGCAAAATTCTTTTCCCTATTTTAATAACTGCTGAAAATAGTGCACTTTTGACTAATTCAGGCTGATTTATCGAGTACTTTGGAGCGGCCATTTTGTCCGCTGTGTGCTTAGATCATGTCCAGTTTCCACAAGTACAATATGTAAAGAAATTTCAGCCACAGTACATGAAAGTAACATAGAGGTATGCCAACATTCTCTCCATTGTGCATGTTGCAAATGCAAAATGCTTCATCTTACACCTGTCACTCACTCAGAAGCATGTATTATCTGTAGAGCGCCCCCATATAGACAACATATGCATTATTATTATATGATTTAATTTTGGTTGTATAGCTGAAACATTGAAGCCGCAAGCATTTAAACAGTCCTTTTGAATAATTCTCATGTATTTTCCCACAGAACAGTATTCATTTGTAGCAAAGTCCCACACAAGCCCAGCCCCCCCCCCCCCCATGATGAAAAGTGGGCTATTTTTAAACTACACCTTGCATTTTCTCAACAATAGCAACCAATGTTTTGGTAAAAGACAGGAACATGAAACTTGCCACAATTATTCATGAGATGTCACTAATAAAATTTACAGACTGAACAGGGATGGAAGAGTTCAGGTTCACAGAGGTCAAAGGTCAAAGGGTACAAAGTTTGCTAATTCTTCTAACACTAGTATATGGAAGAAAGCGAATCTGCTTTATTATCATTATTTTCCAGAATTTTATTACAACCGAATGAAAAGAAACATTTTTGCTATATTTTTCTTAGACTTAATACAACAGTTTTAAATTTAAGTTGACTTTACTCCTGTGTTCTAAGACTTTTAATTTTCCCATAATTGAGGTCATTGTACACAAAATACTGCCACAAGGCATATTGTGTAAGCAAGAGCAAAATAGGCATAATTAGCTTATTGTTATGCATAACATCAATGTTAATATACCATTTTGTTGAGAAATGCATACATAATTATATGAGAAAGAGAAAAGCAATTGCACAAATTTTCATATTTATTTTAAGGTGGCGCTCTCCAGTTTCGTACTTTGCATAGGGTTAGAAATTTAAAGAAAAAGAATTAGCCAGGGTTTCCTCACTGGCTGTCCTGGCTATTTAAAAAAGACCTTGTATATCTTAGGTATTGTTAAAAGAACTTTGAATTCCCTTTATTTTGGTGTATGATTGATGGGTGAAATTTGGGTTATAGAGTATACAGCTTGGTCTTACTTAAGATGTGCACCTCTCAAAAAACTGCTAGCTCCGCTTGGTCATTTTCACTTCCTGGACTTCAAAGGTAAATAAAAAAAAAAAGAGCCGATAACTTTTTTTACTTTTTGGATATTTTTTAATTCATTCATAGTACTTTCAGAGGCTGGTATTGTCTGCTCTGGCAAAATTCTTTTCCCTATTTTAATAACTGCTGAAAATAGTGCACTTTTGACTAATTCAGGCTGATTTATCGAGTACTTTGGAGCGGCCATTTTGTCCGCTGTGTGCTTAGATCATGTCCAGTTTCCACAAGTACAATATGTAAAGAAATTTCAGCCATAGTACATGAAAGTAACATAGAGGTATGCCAACATTCTCTCCATTGTGCATGTTGCAAATGCAAAATACTTCATCTTACACCTGTCACTCACTCAGAAGCATGTATTATCTGTAGAGCGCCCCCATATAGACAACATATGCATTATTATTATATGATTTAATTTTGGTTGTATAGCTGAAACATTTAAGCCGCAAGCATTTAAACAGTCCTTTTGAATAATTCTCATGTATTTTCCCACAGAACAGTATTCATTTGTAGCAAAGTCCCACACAAGCCCAGCCCCCCCCCCCCCCATGATGAAAAGTGGGCTATTTTAAAACTACACCTTGCATTTTCTCAACAATAGCAACCAATGTTTTGGTAAAAGACAGGAACATGAAACTTGCCACAATTATTCATGAGATGTCAGTAAAATAAAATTTACAGACTGAACAGGGATGGAAGAGTTCAGGTTCACAGAGGTCAAAGGGTACAAAGTTTGCTAATTCTTCTAACACTAGTATATGGAAGAAAGCGAATCTGCTTTATTATCATTATTTTCCAGAATTTTATTACAACCGAATGAAAAGAAACATTTTTGCTATATTTTTCTTAGACTTAATACAACAGTTTTAAATTTAAGTTGACTTTACTCCTGTGTTCTAAGACTTCTAATTTTCCCATAATTGAGGTCATTGTACACAAAATACTGCCAAAAGGCATAGTGTGTAAGCAAGAGCAAAATAGGCATAATTAGCTTATTGTTATGCATAACATCAATGTTAATATACCATTTTGTTGAGAAATGCATACATAATTATATGAGAAAGAGAAAAGCAATTGCACAAATTTTCATATTTATTTTAAGGTGGCGCTCTCCAGTTTCGTACTTTGCATAGGGTTAGAAATTTAAAGAAAAAGAATTAGCCAGGGTTTCCTCACTGGCTGTCCTGGCTATTTAAATAGACCTTGTATATCTTAGGTATTGTTAAAAGAACTTTGAATTCCCTTTATTTTGGTGTATGATTGATGGGTGAAATTTGGGTTATAGAGTATACAGCTTGGTCTTACTTAAGATGTGCACCTCTCAAAAAACTGCTAGCTCCGCTTGGTCATTTTCACTTCCTGGACTTCAAAGGTAAATAAAAAAAAAAAGAGCCGATAACTTTTTTTACTTTTTGGATATTTTTTAATTCATTCATAGTACTTTCAGAGGCTGGTATTGTCTGCTCTGGCAAAATTCTTTTCCCTATTTTAATAACTGCTGAAAATAGTGCACTTTTGACTAATTCAGGCTGATTTATCGAGTACTTTGGAGCGGCCATTTTGTCCGCTGTGTGCTTAGATCATGTCCAGTTTCCACAAGTACAATATGTAAAGAAATTTCAGCCACAGTACATGAAAGTAACATAGAGGTATGCCAACATTCTCTCCATTGTGCATGTTGCAAATGCAAAATACTTCATCTTACACCTGTCACTCACTCAGAAGCATGTATTATCTGTAGAGCGCCCCCATATAGACAACATATGCATTATTATTATATGATTTAATTTTGGTTGTATAGCTGAAACATTTAAGCCGCAAGCATTTAAACAGTCCTTTTGAATAATTCTCATGTATTTTCCCACAGAACAGTATTCATTTGTAGCAAAGTCCCACACAAGCCCAGCCCCCCCCCCCCCCCCCCCCCCCATGATGAAAAGTGGGCTATTTTAAAACTACACCTTGCATTTTCTCAACAATAGCAACCAATGTTTTGGTAAAAGACAGGAACATGAAACTTGCCACAATTATTCATGAGATGTCAGTAATAAAATTTACAGACTGAACAGGGATGGAAGAGTTCAGGTTCACAGAGGTCAAAGGTCAGAGGGTACAAAGTTTGCTAATTCTTCTAACACTAGTATATGGAAGAAAGCGAATCTGCTTTATTATCATTATTTTCCAGAATTTTATTACAACCAAATGAAAAGAAACATTTTTGCTATATTTTTCTTAGACTTAATACAACAGTTTTAAATTTAAGTTGACTTTACTCCTGTGTTCTAAGACTTCTAATTTTCCCATAATTGAGGTCATTGTACACAAAATACTGCCACAAGGCATATTGTGTAAGCAAGAGCAAAATAGGCATAATTAGCTTATTGTTATGCATAACATCAATGTTAATATACCATTTTGTTGAGAAATGCATACATAATTATATGAGAAAGAGAAAAGCAATTGCACAAATTTTCATATTTATTTTAATATAGACAACATATGCATTATTATTATATGATTTTATTTTGGTTGTATAGCTGAAACATTTAAGCCTCAAGCATTTAAACAGTCCTTTTGAATAATTCTCATGTATTTTCCCACAGAACAGTATTCATTTGTAGCAAAGTCCCACACAAGCCCAGCCCCCCCCCCCCCCCACCATGATGAAAAGTGGGCTATTTTAAAACTACACCTTGCATTTTCTCAACAATAGCAACCAATGTTTTGGTAAAAGACAGGAACATGAAACTTGCCACAATTATTCATGAGATGTCACTAATAAAATTTACAGACTGAACAGGGATGGAAGAGTACAGGTTCACAGAGGTCAAAGGTCAGAGGGTACAAAGTTTGCTAATTCTTCTAACACTAGTATATGGAAGAAAGCGAATCTGCTTTATTATCATTATTTTCCAGAATTTTATTACAACCGAATGAAAAGAAACATTTTTGCTATATTTTTCTTAGACTTAATACAACAGTTTTAAATTTAAGTTGACTTTACTCCTGTGTTCTAAGACTTCTAATTTTCCCATAATTGAGGTCATTGTACACAAAATACTGCCACAAGGCATATTGTGTAAGCAAGAGCAAAATAGGCATAATTAGCTTATTGTTATGCATAACATCAATGTTAATATACCATTTTGTTGAGAAATGCATACATAATTATATGAGAAAGAGAAAAGCAATTGCACAAATTTTCATATTTATTTTAAGGTGGCGCTCTCCAGTTTCGTACTTTGCATAGGGTTAGAAATTTAAAGAAAAAGAATTAGCCAGGGTTTCCTCACTGGCTGTCCTGGCTATTTAAATAGACCTTGTATATCTTAGGTATTGTTAAAAGAACTTTGAATTCCCTTTATTTTGGTGTATGATTGATGGGTGAAATTTGGGTTATAGAGTATACAGCTTGGTCTTACTTAAGATGTGCACCTCTCAAAAAACTGCTAGCTCCGCTTGGTCATTTTCACTTCCTGGACTTCAAAGGTAAATAAAAAAAAAAAGAGCCGATAACTTTTTTTACTTTTTGGATATTTTTTAATTCATTCATAGTACTTTCAGAGGCTGGTATTGTCTGCTCTGGCAAAATTCTTTTCCCTATTTTAATAACTGCTGAAAATAGTGCACTTTTGACTAATTCAGGCTGATTTATCGAGTACTTTGGAGCGGCCATTTTGTCCGCTGTGTGCTTAGATCATGTCCAGTTTCCACAAGTACAATATGTAAAGAAATTTCAGCCACAGTACATGAAAGTAACATAGAGGTATGCCAACATTCTCTCCATTGTGCATGTTGCAAATGCAAAATACTTCATCTTACACCTGTCACTCACTCAGAAGCATGTATTATCTGTAGAGCGCCCCCATATAGACAACATATGCATTATTATTATATGATTTAATTTTGGTTGTATAGCTGAAACATTTAAGCCGCAAGCATTTAAACAGTCCTTTTGAATAATTCTCATGTATTTTCCCACAGAACAGTATTCATTTGTAGCAAAGTCCCACACAAGCCCAGCCCCCCCCCCCCCTGCATGATGAAAAGTGGGCTATTTTAAAACTATACCTTGCATTTTCTCAACAATAGCAACCAATGTTTTGGTAAAAGACAGGAACATGAAACTTGCCACAATTATTCATGAGATGTCACTAATAAAATTTACAGACTGAACAGGGATGGAAGAGTTCAGGTTCACAGAGGTCAAAGGTCCGAGGGTACAAAGTTTGCTAATTCTTCTAACACTAGTATATGGAAGAAAGCGAATCTGCTTTATTATCATTATTTTCCAGAATTTTATTACAACCGAATGAAAAGAAACATTTTTGCTATATTTTTCTTAGACTTAATACAACAGTTTTAAATTTAAGTTGACTTTACTCCTGTGTTCTAAGACTTCTAATTTTCCCATAATTGAGGTCATTGTACACAAAATACTGCCACAAGGCATATTGTGTAAGCAAGAGCAAAATAGGCATAATTAGCTTATTGTTATGCATAACATCAATGTTAATATACCATTTTGTTGAGAAATGCATACATAATTATATGAGAAAGAGAAAAGCAATTGCACAAATTTTCATATTTATTTTAAGGTGGCGCTCTCCAGTTTAGTACTTTGCATAGGGTTAGAAATTTAAAGAAAAAGAATTAGCCAGGGTTTCCTCACTGGCTGTCCTGGCTATTTAAAAAAGACCTTGTATATCTTAGGTATTGTTAAAAGAACTTTGAATTCCCTTTATTTTGGTGTATGATTGATGGGTGAAATTTGGGTTATAGAGTATACAGCTTGGTCTTACTTAAGATGTGCACCTCTCAAAAAACTGTTAGCTCCGCTTGGTCATTTTCACTTCCTGGACTTCAAAGGTAAATAAAAAAAAAAAGAGCCGATAACTTTTTTTACTTTTTGGATATTTTTTAATTCATTCATAGTACTTTCAGAGGCTGGTATTGTCTGCTCTGGCAAAATTCTTTTCCCTATTTTAATAACTGCTGAAAATAGTGCACTTTTGACTAATTCAGGCTGATTTATCAAGTACTTTGGAGCGGCCATTTTGTCCGCTGTGTGCTTAGATCATGTCCAGTTTCCACAAGTACAATATGTAAAGAAATTTCAGCCATAGTACATGAAAGTAACATAGAGGTATGCCAACATTCTCTCCATTGTGCATGTTGCAAATGCAAAATACTTCATCTTACACCTGTCACTCACTCAGAAGCATGTATTATCTGTAGAGAACCCCCATATAGACAACATATGCATTATTATTATATGATTTAATTTTGGTTGTATAGCTTGAACATTGAAGCCGCAAGCATTTAAACAGTCCTTTTGAATAATTCTCATGTATTTTCCCACAGAACAGTATTCATTTGTAGCAAAGTCCCACACAAGCCCAGCCCCCCCCCCCCCCACGATGAAAAGTCGGCTATTTTAAAACTACACCTTGCATTTTCTCAACAATAGCAACCAATGTTCTGGTAAAAGACAGGAACATGAAACTTGCCACAATTATTCATGAGATGTCACTAATAAAATTTACAGACTGAACAGGGATGGAAGAGTTCAGGTTCACAGAGGTCAAAGGTCAAAGGGTACAAAGTTTGCTAATTCTTCTAACACTAGTATATGGAAGAAAGCGAATCTGCTTTATTATCATTATTTTCCAGAATTTTATTACAACCGAATGAAAAGAAACATTTTTGCTATATTTTTCTTAGACTTAATACAACAGTTTTAAATTTAAGTTGACTTTACTCCTGTGTTCTAAGACTTCTAATTTTCCCATAATTGAGGTCATTGTACACAAAATACTGCCACAAGGCATATTGTGTAAGCAAGAGCAAAATAGGCATAATTAGCTTATTGTTATGCATAACATCAATGTTAATATACCATTTTGTTGAGAAATGCATACATAATTATATGAGAAAGAGAAAAGCAATTGCACAAATTTTCATATTTATTTTAAGGTGGCGCTCTCCAGTTTAGTACTTTGCATAGGGTTAGAAATTTAAAGAAAAAGAATTAGCCAGGGTTTCCTCACTGGCTGTCCTGGCTATTTAAAAAAGACCTTGTATATCTTAGGTATTGTTAAAAGAACTTTGAATTCCCTTTATTTTGGTGTATGATTGATGGGTGAAATTTGGGTTATAGAGTATACAGCTTGGTCTTACTTAAGATGTGCACCTCTCAAAAAACTGTTAGCTCCACTTGGTCATTTTCACTTCCTGGACTTCAAAGATAAATAAAAAAAAAAAGAGCTGATAACTTTTTTTACTTTTTGGATATTTTTTAATTCATTCATAGTACTTTCAGAGGCTGGTATTGTCTGCTCTGGCAAAATTCTTTTCCCTATTTTAATAACTGCTGAAAATAGTGCACTTTTGACTAATTCAGGCTGATTTATCGAGTACTTTGGAGCGGCCATTTTGTCCGCTGTGTGCTTAGATCATGTCCAGTTTCCACAAGTACAATATGTAAAGAAATTTCAGCCATAGTACATGAAAGTAACATAGAGGTATGCCAACATTCTCTCCATTGTGCATGTTGCAAATGCAAAATACTTCATCTTACACCTGTCACTCACTCAGAAGCATGTATTATCTGTAGAGCGCCCCCATATAGACAACATATGCATTATTATTATATGATTTAATTTTGGTTGTATAGCTGAAACATTTAAGCCGCAAGCATTTAAACAGTCCTTTTGAATAATTCTCATGTATTTTCCCACAGAACAGTATTCATTTGTAGCAAAGTCCCAAACAAGCCCAGCCCCCCCCCCCCCCCTGCATGATGAAAAGTGGGCTATTTTAAAACTACACCTTGCATTTTCTCAACAATAGCAACCAATGTTTTGGTAAAAGACAGGAACATGAAACTTGCCACAATTATTCATGAGATGTCACTAATAAAATTTACAGACTGAACAGGGATGGAAGAGTTCAGGTTCACAGAGGTCAAAGGTCAGAGGGTACAAGTTTGCTAATTCTTCTAACACTAGTATATGGAAGAAAGCGAATCTGCTTTATTATCATTATTTTCCAGAATTTTATTACAACCGAATGAAAAGAAACATTTTTGCTATATTTTTCTTAGACTTAATACAACAGTTTTAAATTTAAGTTGACTTTACTCCTGTGTTCTAAGACTTCTAATTTTCCCATAATTGAGGTCATTGTACACAAAATACTGCCACAAGGCATATTGTGTAAGCAAGAGCAAAATAGGCATAATTAGCTTATTGTTATGCATAACATCAATGTTAATATACCATTTTGTTGAGAAATGCATACATAATTATATGAGAAAGAGAAAAGCAATTGCACAAATTTTCATATTTATTTTAAGGTGGCGCTCTCCAGTTTCGTACTTTGCATAGGGTTAGAAATTTAAAGAAAAAGAATTAGCCAGGGTTTCCTCACTGGCTGTCCTGGCTATTTAAAAAAGACCTTGTATATCTTAGGTATTGTTTAAAGAACTTTGAATTCCCTTTATTTTGGTGTATGATTGATGGGTGAAATTTGGGTTATAGAGTATACAGCTTGGTCTTACTTAAGATGTGCACCTCTCAAAAAACTGCTAGCTCCGCTTGGTCATTTTCACTTCCTGGACTTCAAAGGTAAATAAAAAAAAAAGAGCTGATAACTTTTTTTACTTTTTGGATATTTTTTAATTCATTCATAGTACTTTCAGAGGCTGGTATTGTCTGCTCTGGCAAAATTCTTTTCCCTATTTTAATAACTGCTGAAAATAGTGCACTTTTGACTAATTCAGGGTGATTTATCGAGTACTTTGGAGCGGCCATTTTGTCCGCTGTGTGCTTAGATCATGTCCAGTTTCCACAAGTACAATATGTAAAGAAATTTCAGCCACAGTACATGAAAGTAACATAGAGGTATGCCAACATTCTCTCCATTGTGCATGTTGCAAATGCAAAATACTTCATCTTACACCTGTCACTCACTCAGAAGCATGTATTATCTGTAGAGAACCCCCATATAGACAACATATGCATTATTTTTATATGATTTAATTTTGGTTGTATAGCTGAAACATTTAAGCCTCAAGCATTTAAACAGTCCTTTTGAATAATTCTCATGTATTTTCCCACAGAACAGTATTCATTTGTAGCAAAGTCCCACACAAGCCCAGCCCCCCCCCCCCCATGATTAAAAGTGGGCTATTTTAAAACTTCACCTTGCATTTTCTCAACAATAGCAACCAATGTTTAGGTAAAAGACAGGAACATGAAACTAGCCACAATTATTCATGAGATGTCACTAATAAAATTTACAGACTGAACAGGGATGGAAGAGTTCAGGTTCACAGAGGTCAAAGGGTACAAAGTTTGCTAATTCTTCTAACACTAGTATATGGAAGAAAGCGAATCTGCTGTATTATCATTGTTTTCCAGAATTTTATTACAACCGAATGAAAAGAAACATTTTTGCTATATTTTTCTTAGACTTAATACAACAGTTTTAAATTTAAGTTGACTTTACTCCTATGTTCTAAGACTTCTAATTTTCCCATAATTGAGGTCATTGCACACAATATACTGCCACAAGGCATATTGTGTAAGCAAGAGCAAACTAGGCATAATTAGCTTATTTTTATGCATAACATCAATGTTAATATACCATTTTGTTGAGAAATGCATACATAATTATATGAGAAAGAGAAAAGCAATTGCACAAATTTTCATATTTATTTTAAGGTGGCGCTCTCCAGTTTCGTACTTTGCATAGGGTTAGAAATTTTAAGAAAAAGAATTAGCCAGGGTTTCCTCACTGGCTGTTCTGGCTATTTAAAAAAGACCTTGTATATCTTGGGCATTGTTAAAAGAACTTTGAATTCCCTTTATTTTGGTGTATGATTGATGGGTGAAATTTGGGTTATAGAGTATACAGCTTGGTCTTACTTAAGATGTGCACCTCTCAAAAAACTGCTAGCTCCGCTTAGTGATTTTCACTTCCTGGACTTCAAAAGTAAATAAATAAAAAAAAGAGCAGATAACTATTTTTACTTTTTAGATATTTTGTAATTTATTCATAGTACTTTCAGAGGCTGGTATTGTCTGCTCTGGCAAAATTAATTTCCCTATTTTAATAACTGCTGAAAATAGTGCACTTTTGACTAATTCAGGCTGATTTATCGAGTACTTTGGAGCGGCCATTTTGTCTGCCGTGTGCTTAGATCATGTCCAGTGTCCACAAGTACAATATGTAAAGACATTTCAGCCACAGTACATGAAAGTAACATAGAGGTATGCCAACATTCTCTCCATTGTGCATGTTGCAAATGCAAAATACTTCATCTTACACCTGTCACTCTCTCAGAAGCATGTATTATCTGTAGAGCCCCCCCTAGATAATGTCGAGAAATCTCGCGGTTTACGAACCTTACTTTTCTTTTGGTAGGACAGGTTATCGCAGTAAAGTTGTCCAAGCGCTAGGTTCGTGACGTCACACAGTAATGCAACTCACTATAATTACGCAATAATATAAATATGACGTCATATATCAGTGATGTTTTAGCACAGTAGTAGTAGCCGTGATTTCGAGTTCTTTTCTACCATTTTGATCACGATGAAGACATATATCTTCTGACTCATGTGTGTACGTCACCAGAGGTGGCATCGAAATCTTGGTTTTATCAATAGACATCCACAGTAATTACGTTCATAAATTCATTTCATATTTATGATCTGTACAACGTTACATATAACCGTCTGGCTTTACGTCACGATTCTTGATGTCACTTGCATATGCGTAAATGTCTGAAGCGTCTCAAAGATATTTCACAGCGTCTGTGTGTAATATGATAAACAGAATCTTATATTTGTATTCATTGTGTGTGTGTGTGTGTGTGATATATCTACGCGTTTTAGTAGATATAAGGAAATATTTTACAAGTGAAGTGGAAACATTTTTTATTTTATGCTAAGCCGTGAATTACTGGATTTTTGGCTTCCTTAAATCTGTGAATATATTTTCTTTGTATTTTCTATTTTTAAAGCAAAAAGAGTCGACTTCCATGGATTCTTTTCTCTATTCTGTGCCAATTCGATTAACGGCTGCATTACTACATTGATTAAAAGAAGTTCTTAAATTTTACGGCGATCGCGATGACATACTTTTTTACAAATGTAGCTTGTGCATAGCATGCTTCAAAATTGTGTATTTTGTCAAAATAAATGACTGTTCTCATACGAAAATGAAGAGATTTCTTATTTTCGTGAACACATTTCTTGCGCGGTTGATGCAACGTACATCGCTGGGATGGTAGAAAGGTAGAACGGTCTTTTCCGACAGATTTCAAAGCGTACCATTATTAAACAAAATATTTTAATGATTGTAAGTTTACTTGTAAGGATTTTGTTTTTCTATTTGGTTTATTTCTGCATTCAAACGTGAAGTTTTGTGTGGTTTTGGCAAGCTTGTAGTCTTTTTAGATAAGAGACTCTACGCTCAAATTTTGATTATCACTTCAATTCGGTTTCCAATCAACCACTCATCAATGCCTGATTTCGCCATAAGTTTTAGACATGATTATGATTGTG
This sequence comes from Margaritifera margaritifera, assembly GCA_029931535.1. Taxonomy (NCBI): domain Eukaryota; kingdom Metazoa; phylum Mollusca; class Bivalvia; order Unionida; family Margaritiferidae; genus Margaritifera; species Margaritifera margaritifera. Next base: position 45,716 of record JAQPZY010000283.1, read on the forward strand.
ATGAGAGTTAAAATCGCTATTTAAACAACTTTATTACTATATGAAATCAAGAGATTTTACCTAAAAGTGTTACCGTTTCTCGAAGAGGGTAACATGTATACAATACTAATGATAAAAATGTTAATACTTGAAGCCTACTTTACGTTGTTGAGAGTTCGTTATTATGCATTTCTTGATGGCATCTCCTCATTGATTACACAAATATATACTAGAGGGTTTACAGTCTTTACATGTTGTAAGATTTATTCATCCTGAAGGGGAGAGAGAAAGAGAAAAGGAGAGAGAGAAGGAAGAGAAGAAAAATGGAAGAGGCTTAAATATGGAAATACAGGTTTGAATAACATACATAAGGGTAGATACATTTCCTTAATGGGAAAAAAGTAGTTCCAAAAGTGATATCGCCACTGTGGCGATAAACGTGGTATCGCAACTGTGGCACTATCACTTTTCCCATACTGATATATTTCAGAATCTTATTAAGAAATACACATATATAATTTTGGACAGGACTAAATCCATGTGAATGAAAAAAAATCAGTTTGAAGAAAAAATATTAGATGTATAATAATATTTTTGTTTCTATTGTACTCGTCATTGTTGCGTAGAAAATTTATATTGGACTCCACTCTACAGCGTCTCGTCCAATACAGGTTTGTCATACAACATTGACTTGTACAATAGAAACCCATATTATACTATTCAGTGTAAAATAACCTTATAAAATTAGTCATAACTCTTTAGAGACCTACTGGTTCATTTATCTTGACAGCGCCCTAATAAGTTTACCTTGCTGCCTCTTACAATACTTGTAACCCCCACCCACACCCCCACCCAAAAAAGAAATGGAAAAGAACACGAGGGGACGAGCAATTCCTAAGTTTCCAAGATAACAACTGGAGAATCCTTTATTTTCGAAACCAGTAATAATTTTCGAAATATTCAACGCTGTCGAACACTATATATTGATGGAACTTTTAAGACTTATCGGCAACCTTTCACTCAATTCTTGACCATTCTAGGTCTCTATTATGATCGAATTTTACCTTTTGTTATGTGCCTGTTGAGTGGCAAAACTATAGAGCATTTCAGACAAATTCTTCAACACCCTAAAGCTAAGATACGTGACGTAAGAGGACGCCTCTTCCGTTCCAACAAAGTCATTTGTGACTTTGAATTATCCCTAATACAGGCTGTGTAAACGGAACTTATAAATGCCCAAGTTTGTGGATGCTATTTCCACTTTTGTCAAAGTATTTGATGCAAAATCCAAGAACTGGAATTGGCTCGCCGCAACAGTCGTCGTAGAAAAAGTAATGAAATTTACACGAAAGGTGATGGGCCTTGTCTGCCACCTCCTATGTGGATGGTTTTCTCAAGAAACAGTGACACCAGAACAAAAAATCACATCGAAGGCTTCCACATCAAGCGGAACGAGTCTGATGGACAAACACGCCTTAATCTCTGGCAGTTCATCCGTAAATTAAAAGATAAACAGAGGAACACAAACTTATAAGCAGCATGTGCATTTCGTGGAATCGCTCCTCCACTTAGGATAAGAATCCCTCCTCCACCAAGGATAAGAAAATGGAGGCGCCTAGAGGAGCTGCTGAGACGTCCGAAGCGCCAGTACACCAGTGGTGAACGGGACATAACGCGTTACTTGGCTGAGGTGGTACATGCGGTGAATCCTTTATTTAAACTGAGGTCGACTCCATTGCTATAAAACTCGGTTACTTTACCTTACAAGCATATTTATTGTGATTTCTGTTTTAAATGAGGGATTTGATAATATTTTGGATGCTTTGAACTCTTTTCGGGAATCCAGTGATACTAAGAAAGCCAATTTAATAAACTTATTTTTTTTAAAAAAAGGATTAGATCACTTTACCTTTGTGAAAAGCAAATCATAAACATCTATGAACTAACAAGCAACCTTTCAGTCATATTGTCATCCAACTCATGTATCTATCCTCATATCTTTCGCTCTCTCTCTCTCTCTCTCTCTCTCTCTCTCTCTCTCTCTCTCTCTCTCACACCTATCTGATTTATTCCAGCTAGTTATTCGAACTTCCGATTTATATACTTCCAACCTTCACAGACACAGGCACGTACACACACATTGCAACACCAATTGCCGTACCCTCGCCCGTTCTTAAACCTTTCAAATAGTTTCTTTTAGTTCATTTTCTCAGATCCTATGAATCCTCGGAGTCATGCAACTTAATTCGCACTGTTTATCGAGTAGTACGCGATCAATCAAACATGAGGTCACACTGACCTTTTCTTTTACTTGTTGGTGACAGCAAAATAAGATTTTTTTAACGACATGCAACTTAGTAAATATAAGTGACCTAGTGAGTGAAACATCTATGAATCAAAAGTATGACATATTTACCAATGTCCCAAACTTTAGTCATATGTGTGATATTGGAACACTGCAATTTCATACCTTCAAATTCCATGTGAGTGATTCTATATGCACATTTTAATATTACAAATGTCAACATTCTACGTTGCATCATTCCATCTCTAAATTTCCTCTCTGCATTCTGACAATTTATTTGATGAAAAATTTAATTTCAGCAATTTCAACTAGTTTCATGAAGCATAATTGTGGCGAACTTCTGATGAAAATTCCATTCTTCTTCATTAAAAATAAAATTAAATCCAGAAAAATCCAGAATTGAGAACGCTAACAATGTTTTACTAGGACTCTATTCACTGATTGCATTGACTTGTTCCTGAGATGAATCTATCCTCCCCATATTAGAAATACATAAATATTTTCTGTACCTACATCTCTTATCTTCAGTGGGCAGCCCTGTCTTGATTTAACTGCTTGCAGATATCCTCCCACCATGCGAGGGTAGCTACTAGTACCAGAAACATATATAAAATAGTCGGACACGAAAACCCGTCGATATATCATTAATATATAATCTAAGCATTTTCATATAAGTTTATATTTGTGTACCTCGTGTAGATACGGAAAGAAATTAACTTGGCCCGCAATCCTCCTTATTTAGCGAGTGTGCCAGAAAATGACTGAAAAAAAACATTCTCATAAAGTTTCTCGATGGTACGTGCATGTTTGTTTGTTGTTAAATTAACGATGTGTGCGGCCATTCGGCCATTTACGTCGGGTTAATGAGCGCGATGCGCCCTATTTAATTAGTCACCAATGGGTTAGAGTTATAACCCATTGGTGCATTACTGTGTGCAAAGCACACTATTTACTTTACACCCCTCCATCGCTGCATGGTTTCCCCAAGTGAATGGGGTTCATTGTAGGCGCGATATTGGAGGGTGTGTAGATTTACTTTCAACCTGTACATAGGATTAGAACCTCAATGTTCGCAGGTGTGATAGCAATGCATGCAAAGCATGCTGGCATTCAGCGTGTCTGGAGCGTGGCAGGCAGCTTGATCAAATTCTGCCCAGTTATCTAAGTCGGGCTGTCCCTAATACCAATAAAGTGTTAGCCAATTGTTCAATTATGGTAATACTTTAAGTTTAAAGAATTTTGTTATTTAACGCGATTATTCCAGTTGTAAAGAATTTTGTGTACAAAGTGTACATGTTATTTTCAAAAACAATACCAATCTTTGAGTAAAAATTACTCGTATCATTTTCGTGTCACGCACACTACAATTTTGAGTTATAATTTTTTAGACGGCGTTTCGAAATTGGTCAAATTTGTGTTTAAAAAAGTATAATCAAAAGGGGTTTTTGAGAATACCAAATTGAAAACCCGATTGATTTAGGCAAAAGAGGCACTCTTTTAGCCCTTAGAAGGGCTGGAGGGGTGGGTGGTAAGATAGCAGCTGCAGGAAACGCTTCTTCAGGTGGTCCGGCGCCCCCTCCAGGAACTTCCGTCTTGTGCGCTCCTTCGGGCAGCAAGATTGTATAACATCATGGGCCTTGGCGCTTTCATTGGTTGTCCAAATGAAGAAGTCAACGATCGGTGGTTAGCAGAAGAACGTCATTATCTCAGGTGAATGCTTTTCAGTGATGTGGAATTGAATGAGTTAACTCAGCCGGAGAGTTTGCATGTATGTGATTATCCGTTTTCCACGTTAATTCGATAGCGATGGACCTCGACCCGCACACGAATGCATTTATAGTAAACTCATCGCTTAACGTATTATTTTATCATCACTTTTCTATCAGATGCAACTGGTATTTGCAGACATGTTTTACATTACGGAAGAATTAAATTCAAAATGTCCTCAGGCTATTGCGTGATGTAATTTTCGTAACATGTATTTTGTTCAGTACTTTGTAACTGCTGACTTTGCATAATAATGATTAATTGTGAATCGCAAAATTTTGTATGAAGCAGTTTTTTAATATGGTACTTGTATATCATACGTATACCGCAGGCGGAAGGTATCTGCCATGTCTGGTTATATATGGGTAATTAATGTTACAACAAGCTACCACAAAACAAGACAGGCAGACCACACAGAGGAATATAAGTACGTATAAGAAAAACATCTGCAAGATGGGAGAAACATTTTCTCCAACGTTTGATATGTTTACAGAACGAATGCATTAAGTTTTGTTTATTGTTTATCACAATTTCCATATTCTCTGCATTTTTGTATTTTGACACAATTCTGATACTTTCGACGTCGTTTGGAACAACTCCTGTGTTTCCACTGGTGGAGTTCAAAAGAACTTCACAGTCATCCGGAATCAGGTTCATGAATGAAACTGGAGATAATTTCACATTTGACGACAATGGTACTTTAATTTCAGCTTGGTAAGATGGTCCTGTATTCATGGTACTTGACCAAGACTCCCCATTATCACCCGAGTAAGATACGTCAAATCCAGTTGTGTTAAATCTTCCCTCTAACATTCCGATCATGGTTGGTTTTTCAACGGCGTTTATCCACCAATCAATGCAGAAGAAAGGGGCGGATTTGTTTTTATTCAGATCCTCAAGCTTCATCTCAAGTCCTGTAGAGGAGTAGGCCACTTGGTAGCTTCCACTGCAAGACAAATCTTCACTTGCGCTCGATTCATCCATGTATATTCGGACGGAATGGTTATTTTTCATACAAGGGATATCAATGTCCCAACTCAGTGTGATGTTAATGATTGTGTCCTTCGCTGCAACGAAACTAATCTTGAAGTAAACTGTTGCTTCTTGCTGAACATGTACCGGAGTTGTGCACAATTTGTTTCCTGTATGTCCGACCAATTGGATCAGCTTCCCATGTGCCAATTCACAGGCAAGAAAAAAGATATAAAACATGCTCAGAAAGCTCGTCTGCTGCAAAATAGACAAGAAAGTCGTCTTAGTAAGAAGCCAACTTCAAAATATTTTTAAAAAATAACCTAAGCTTATAATGAAAGCAAAATCAATTGTCTGATTCCTTTCATTATACACAGCGATTTTTTTACCATTAGGTAAAAAACAAATTCACTCTTTTGACTATGCGTGTATCAAACCAAGAGTAGATTTGTATGCATCAAACTTGAAATAGTATTTTTGGTGGTGGTAGTAGTAGGGTAAAAATATTTTACAAATAAGTTAAACGAGATAATGTTTGAGTTTCGTCCGGTTAATTTCTTAAATTTGACCATCTTTTCATTAAACATTGAACAATGTAATGTCATCTGTAATTCTGACAGTATGAAATGACATGTCAAGATTCCGTGTTCTTACACATACAAAATTTTAATATATTATTTTTATCCGCTGAAGTCCTGTAAAGTGAAAAACCGATTTAGTTTGGTTCACGCGTAATTAATATAATTTGTATATTTTCCGTTTATTCCCGTCTAACACGACAGGAAAGTGAGACCTCGTTTTCTTTTGTTATTTTGTTGATTGTGTTCGTCTTTGCATAGGTTCAAGTTAAAGAATTACACAACAATAAACAGAAAACAAATCTACGTGAATATTTTAAAATTATACATGGTTTTATCTGGTGCAGTGACCAAAAGATAAAAATAATATTTTTGAACACAAGATACGGTAAATATTTATGTGCACCAACACATCACTATGACCGTTGCACGGTTGATAATTATTAAAACAAAGGAATACATTCCAAACAAATATGGGTCACAAGCGCTATGTTGGATACTGGAATCAAGTCTTTGTAGATTTGTTTTCACTGTCCAACATATCAAGGCTTCTTTTCACTATCCAGCAGAGATGGCACTGATAACCCATATATACTTGGCATGCGTCTCTTGGTTTTATTGTTCTTTGAACTTTGTATTTATTTGCTTTTGATAAAGGGAGATGTGGGTCCCGATAGCACTAAGGTTAGTTATATATATATATATATATATATATATATATATATATATATATATATATATATATATATATATATATATATATATATATATATAATTTCTTACTTGAAATGCAGCACGATTTATTTGGATAATTCTTGTCATCACAATGTTTAAATTCTGTTCAACTCTCATTTCCTTCAATTCCAAAATTAGTATTCCTTAAATACCATAGATGTGTTTTTCTTATTACATTACATCTAGTTGAATAACTGACTGCATATTTACGTCATCAATGGAAACAACAAGAGGAGGAGTAGGCAATTCTAAATAGTGACCCGACTTTGTTGATACATGTAAATGAGTGTTACATTAAAACTAGCGCCAACAACTATCTTCATTGCTGTTTGAAATATCCTATGTTAAATATCTTTTTTCCCAATGTTCCCTGTAATTGAATACAAATTTGTTACAAACTTGTGTCGTACCGTGTTTTTGCCTGTGCAAGGTCAGACTTTCATCAGTATAATTTTCAGCAATTATCTCTCTATTAAAAATACAGTTTATAGGATAACCTTTCGATAAATTATATCATCAGTTTAGTATAAAACAAATTTGCAATGGTGATACTTTTGAGAAGAGAAAATTGTGAGTTTCTACACCGACTACCCGGTCAAAGTTGGAATTGCATTTTCACGAGTTTTTTCGGCTGGAACTCGATACTATTTTGCAACGAAGCTTCTTTTTGCTTTTGTTCAACAGTACTACAAAGACAAGATAAGACATTGGATGCTCGATTTCTGCGCTGAACACCTCTGAATTTGTTTGTTTTATATTTAAGTGATTCGACTGAATCAAAATGGCGTAGTTTAACCTCTCCCATTCAATCCCATCATGCAACGCGACAATAAGATTTACTTACATATGACGTCATAGGATCATAGTATATTGAGAGGACATGAGTAAATAAGTTATTTCTGAACGCCTTTACAAAGTTTTATTTTCTGGTACAAATCTTTTTGCTTCTTCCTGAATGCGTGCAGTTTTGCCTTGTGCGTACAGGCTTGCGTTTTTACGATACTTCAAAGTCAGGACGTCTCTCTTCGTAAGTCAGGATGGCAAAATTCACCCATCTTACTGGCATCTTTTGAATTTCGTGTAGTAGTAGCCCACAAAGAGATGGATAAAGTTGGACGTGCAGTTATTTTGCATCATGGTCTTCTTCGCGGATAATTTACCTCACTTATCTTCTTTGCAAATTCGATATAACTTTAATAAATCGTTGTCCTTTACACAGGAATCCCGTTAACAGACTATTTTCACTTCCAACTCAAAATATTTTTTCCCAAACGTCATTTTGCTACTATTTTAGTACAAGGTACGACACTTGTTGTGATCGACCGAAATAGACACCGTGACACCTGAATAGAACAGTTATCCCAAGTGTTATACGGACAAATAATTTCGTTCTACTCAACCAATATTGTTTGCAAGTTGTATTTAAATATAATGAATACTGTTCAGGTAACAAGGTTATCCTTTCTAATGTTATTTACGCTGCCAAATCATGTCATTTTTCCATAACGTCATTTTAATTCCTTGAAACAGTTTGGGTATAACCAATGTTTTTATCGACTGCAGTTGATTGAAATAGAAAGTAAATTACACCATGCTTTACACTGGTACATGATTTTATTGCGCTTCATGAACTTGATCGTTGTAATGCTAAAAGTTCCATATTTCTTTGGTGGTGAGATGCGTAAATAATAAATTTTCCCATGTTTGGGGATTGGGGGGATTGAAAACAAAGTCAACGCATGCATCTGCATCCTGTATGTATGTAACTTGTCCTACAAGAAATTTTGCAAACGTTGACAAAATCGAACTCCTTAGTTAGTTACCTTTCAAGACTTTATAAATACGGGTCCCAAAAAAATGTTAACTTTGGTGTGGTATTACATCAGTGTCGTCAGGACTGATATATTGAATTGCATCCTTAATGCTTAACCCATGAATATTGACGTTAACATCGTTACCAACATCAAAACTGAGTCTCTCTCTCTCTCTCTCTCTCTCTCTCTCATTATATTTACAAAACCAATACCTTTGGAAATGTCTTTTCCCAAGCATGCTACATGTGCCAGGTAATATTCACGTGAGAAGAAACATTTTGTGGATGTGTCAGAGAACCAGTTGCAGAGTTGATTCGAATGATCGTCTCGATTTCAGAATCCAAGCAAAACAATAAATAAAACGAACGAGTGAACGAACAACCAACAAAAATAAATAAATAACTAAAATGGCATAGTGAAGTTATGGGTTCAACACAAGGAAGTTACGGACGTTTTAAATCTACGTTAAATCCTGAAAAGTTTGTATCTATAAGACTTCCATTAAAATTTAGACATACATATCTTAGATTTTGATGTTCCAGTTATAATTTAGTGACAGAGACAGGTCGGCATCATGGTTTGGATATATTTGATAGAATTTGCTGATATTATGAAAAGATGGGTTTAAGAATTGTAGAAGATGAACATAATTTTCTTTTAGTGCGTATCGTACACGAGGATCTCAGAATAAAGAATTTACGTACAAGATGGCTTAAAAACAGATCATTCATAAAAATTTTTAATCTTATGTCCGATGTTAATCCTAATACCTTAACTAGTCTACATACTTTTCTGTACTATGCCTTTATAATAAGAGAAAGTGTGTGATGTGTACTATGATTTAAATTATGCAGCTATATTACCGTTTGTTTGTGTAGGCTATAGCTTACGCAAGAATAACATTACCTCAGTTTAAGATCGATTAAAGTCAACGAATCACTGCCTTGATCAATCGTCAATCGTTTGTAAATCTGCATTCAGTACATATTCAGTTTCGCAAGTATCATTTGGTGAATACCCCAGTAAGCTATCCTCAGCAAAGAGTCTCGTTACACTCAAAAGGTTGTCGCCTATAGCATTAATACACACAATAAATAATAACGGACATAAAATGAGCGCTATGGCATGCCTGCCGCAACATTTTGGCTACTTGATTCGGCAGTATTTTCAAAACCTGTTTGGCGTCTATTATAATAAGAAAGCTTTCAGTGTCATTGCATTTTAATTTTATATATCAGATCTTTATGCCAAAAACACGATCAAATGCTTTAGATACATCGCATACACCAAACACGATCAAATACTTTAGAGACATCACATATGCCAAATAAGATCAAAAATGCTTTAGAGTCATCGCATATGCCAAACACGATCAAATCCTTTAGAGGCATCGCATATGCCAAACACGATCAAATGCTTTAGAGACATCGCATATGCCAAACACGATTAAATGCTTTAGAGTCATCTCATATGCCAAACACGATCAAATGCTTTAGAGACATCGCAAAAGACCCCACACAACATCCTTATTATCAAGCGCAGTACACTTATGTTATATATCTATGAGGTGAAATACTGTAGAATTGTTCGGAAGATAACCGGATTGATCTCTGAATATAAGACAATTACTGTATGGGTGACTGTTGAGATGTTTAAAAATAATTTATTCCCTAACATTTCCATCACAACTCAATAGTGACATAGGCCTGTATTTGAAGGATCACTGTCACTTCTTTTGGTATACACTGGCACTACTTTTGTGGTTTTCCATAAGTTTGGAAACACTTTTTTTAAAACAAGAGTTGAATAGAATATAGAGTGGATTAATTATGGATGAGACCGTTCGTTTGAGCATATAGTGACTTATTTTATTCACACCACATGCTTTGGGAGTGGGTAAGGTGTTGATTATATAAACAAAATCTTGTTCTGTTATTAGTATATCAATAAGTTTGTTATTAGTTCTTAAGTGTATATCAGGTAGATTGGCATTGGTATCATCAACCTTCGCTATAGCAAAGAAAAAGGAATTGATACGTTCTACTTTTTCGAGATTGGAAAAGGCTACATTAAATTATTGCTCCTGGATGTCGGTATTGTGGCTTAAATCTTTTCTTTGACAAATTGAAGCACACTTTTTCAATAGTCTTTCGAGATTACACCAACAGAATCAATACTCTCTATGTTACGAATACGTTTTTCCGTTGTAATTTTCTTCTGGTTATTGACTTTATTACGTTCTTTTTTGTATTTTTCCTCATGACTCGGGTTATTATTATTAATAGCTATTTCTTCATGCAGTTGTGTTCTCTGCTTGTTCTGCGTATTGGGAATATCATACCAACATTTGTCCCTCGACCTAACGGTTACAAAACGAAATGGTATACAATCTTTAGGAAACTGAATATACGACGAAGTAAAAGTTGCTACGGTATCAGCGACATCACCACAAGTTCCTAAATTAGTTTTCGAGTCTATACCTGTTACAAGATTATTTAATTTGTCAAAATCCGCTTTACTATAAAGCCATACTTCACTCCTATAACAGGTGGAGGATTCATAATGCAGACATGTAATGAAATAGGAGTCCTTGTGATCACTTATATTTGCATTAGCAGAGATAATCCAATATCAGACATGTATCTCTACAGACCCTGGGTCATGCCTCTTGGTAAGGGACTTGCCCCTGGGTCTAAACTTTTAACTTGAGATCCCCACTCTTTAACCATATATATATATATATATATATATATGATGGAAATGCGGAGACAAAATCATTTGTATATCCAAGACAGACCATGGGTCATGCTCCTGGGATAGGTGATGATTTGAGAACTGTTGAGATCCATGCCAAATAATGATACATAGTTTTTAAGGATATGAGACGAAATCAGACACGTACCCAATGATGGGTCATGCTCCTGGGGTAAGGTATTTGCTCTTGAGTTATAACTTTGAAACTGTTAAGATCCCCAGCTTGTAACCATGTATACATTTAATGGGCATGAGGAGATAAATGCACTCGTGCATCCAACTTTAGGTTTAGGTCATTCCCCTGGAGTAGGACATTTTCCTTTGACTCATAACTTGGAACTTTCAAGATCCCCACCTTTTGTCCATGTATGCACCAACAGGACATGAAGATACAAATACAAATACACATTGTTGCAACATTGGTCCCTGGGTTGGGCCATGCCCATAGTGGCATAACTTGGAGGTCCAGGGATATGCAGGGTAGTGGCATAACTTGGAGGTCCAGGGATATGCAGTGTTGGGGAATAACTTAGAGGGGCAGGGATATGCAGTGGTCTGCCTTTGACCTAATTCTAGTCTCAATTTGCAGGTATAGAAATCTTTGTCAGAGCCACAAATGCCAAAGCAGTTCTTCATTACTGTTTAATATCCAAACACTCACCAGTCAAAGCATCTTCAGCCAATCTCCGCCCCCCCCCCATCTGGGATGAATCACATCTGTGAACCTGGTTTGCACATTGACACTTTTATTTTCCTTTGAGCTACTAAAGTATATGATGAAAAAAGGTATTAGTCAAAACACCCATGTTATAATTTATGCAAATTCATCGCCTCAGACTTGGTACTCTGGCATCATGTCAAGGTTGCCAAGTACAAGCAGATCGTCTTTTTTCATGTGAAATGTGCTAAAGACATGCATAGCACCATGGACTTCAAACTCTTCCTTGGCATCATAAAGATGATGATACCAATCAAGGTCTGGGTTTCTGGGAACGGGTGCATAGTGTGGCGCTACCTTTTCAAGATCAAAGGGGACTTAGCATTCCTTAATTTCAGGGGTCCCAGATGGCCAAGTGGTCTAAGGCGCTCGCCTTTACAGATCACTCACATCTCACCTCTGCCCACATGCATTCAGGTCTTGGGTCGACCAATGTGGTTATGTGAGAAAGCTTTCCAGTAGCTTCACATAGATCAGTGGTTCATCCTCCACCAAATATACTGGGTGCCATGTAAAACCCCCAAAATCATGAATCACAAATCCTCAATTTCACTATCACCCAAATGGCCAAATTCCTGCCTCTTGGTCTCTGCTGCCGTCTTAATCTGATGGCTGTCTGTCAGCAGTCAATGCTTTGAACGTGCCACGCAATACACATGATTGTTGTCCAATGGATAGTATGCATCTTGTTAATTTTATCTCTAAATGGATACTCACACCTAATACACCACTCCCTCGATAACTCGTGAACAACGGGGTTTACAAATATAGACTGCACAATAAGCAAGGATGCATATTAATAAGCGACCTAAAAATTTAAGAAGGGGATGCCATCCCTGCTGGACATAGAGAAAAATCAGGTGGGGACGGTAATGAGGCTGTTTAATGGCTGAATATTTGTTTTATAATCTTGTTGGGAATAATTGTCAATAAAGAGCTTTTTCTAATGAAGTTTTTTTTCTGTTAAATTACCTTAATTTTCAAGATACCCAACCTCTGAAAGATCGTTAACAACAATTTCCAAGAGGTTTCAACAATCATCACATGTACACAAAAACATTGTGTATTATGTCACTGCTTTTTACAAGACTAGGGATATTTATTTCGTGAAACAACCATCAGCATCAAAAAAAAATTTCAAATTGTTCTGTTAGTAAAATATTGATGCCGTGATTTCATTGCAAGTAATAGTGAAACTTCTCATCCTTGAGGAAATCTTTGAGTGCCAATTCTGGAATTTGAAATTCACTACAAACTCTGGAACTCACTTCTCCATAATGAACTGTATCTGTGAAACAAAGCTTTTTATTCATCAAGTACTCATATCACTTGGTTGCTTGCTATCTTTGATCACATTTGTGAATGAGTAGACTAATTTAAGGTAGTTTAATTATATTACTTACCTAATGATATTTATAACAGTGCGAACTGACCTGACACATGACTGACTGCTAGCTCTTACGCAGGTAGGATTTGCATGCCTTTTAACTTTAATTTTATTCCGCCTTCTTTATTTGATTTGATACAAATGACATAATTAACATGATAATACAAAACCAGGTCTTCTTTCTGTTGAGTGTAACAATACAAGTACTTCCGCAAGTCGGAGATCAGAACATGGTTGGCGCTTAATTAGGTTCTCACAGAAACGCTTGACATTTTTCACATTTGAATATAAGAGGGAATATTGCATTTATGATGATTACACTGAAATTAAATTAAAAGATAGAATTAAAATACGAATTTCACTTGACAAAACTTATTTAATTGGTATTTATTTATTAAAGAGTTGCCACCAGTAGGCATTAGAGACATTTTCATGGATCAAAATTTTGTTGAATATTGTTATTTACTACGTACTGAGAATGTTGTTTTGTAAGAAAATGTAACAAAATGTATGACTTCTTATTAAATGTTGAGAATTTCATGATGTTGATTAAAATTTCTGGATACTAACCATCATTTTCAACAATTTTGATTGCTATTTTCTTCATGTTCAACAAATATAGAACAATATTATTTTTTTTTTTTACGTACAAAGAGTGGGATCCTCACCTGACCCCATGTTATAAGCGGGTTTCGCGAGTTATTGAGGGAGTGGTGTAAGTATGTACCTTGTGAGTCTTATCTAATAGGTATCTACCTTACAAGTCTTATCTCTCAATGGATACACATACATCCATCAATTGACACAATAGAAGCAGAAACTGCTGTCTGGCTCCATTTTCTGTATACGCTAGTTTATGCTGCGCCCTATCACCACCACATGGACGACAAAACCTGGCTTCGAACTGAGTACCCTTTCCACACAAATGACATAGTGTCGGCACAACACTTTCCTTTCTCTGACCAGTCCGACCAGTCACCAACCACTTGCAGCTAGTATAACTTTTCATTTTGATTACATTTGTCCATGGCAAAAAAATTTCTTCAGAACAAAATTTTAAAGTAAAAACAATTTGGAGACCTGGGTCGGTGAGGGGTTTATGCCAGCCCTTATGTTGCTAGGCAGGCCTCCCAAAAGATGAGCATCATTTTTCGAACATGCCTGTTTTTGTGTTGCCACTGGGGACCATGTCAGGTCGTTTTAAAAATGGCTTCTTTCTTCTCCTCTAACCACCTGCTCACCCTCACCACCCTTTTTTGCCACTGGTGGGCCTGTGACCACCCTCCCAATGAAGTCTATTCACGACCCTTGCTGCTGTTTGATGTTTGTGAATTCATAAAGTCCTCAACAAATCCTCTCATTTTCCATAGTACGGTCAGACCAGTCACTAGCAGCCACTCGTGGGAAAAGGCAAACGGGCCGTTGCACACAGGTGACCTCTGTACACAGATTCACCTTTTAAAATTGGTTTTTGAATACAATGGAGCATTACAGGTTCCAAGGTAGACTTGAATTTTAGGGAGAAGTGACTTCTCCTTTGGACAGAATAGGGAGAAGTGAGAGCAGAACAAAGAGAAGTAGCAGCGATGCAAGAAACGCTTTATTTATATTTATATATATATATATATATATATATATATATATATATATATATATATATATATATATATATATATATATATGTGTGTTTGTGTTTGTGTGCTAAGGTTCTCTTATTTGAACTGTGTCCTGTATTTCTCATGATGCATATTTGCATTTAACATTAGTTTTAAGCATTACTTTATCTTCAATAGAAAATTCTCAATGTTGTATGTTGTATGTATATTATAAACACATTTTGTAAGTGTATGAATGTATCATACTCATATACAGTGCATTCATACTTAAAAATGTGTATGTTGCATTCATACTTAAAAGTGTGTATGTTTAGATGGAGAGAATATGCAGTGTATTTTGGCCATATGACTTCAAAAAGCATACCAAAAACATTACATTGTAATTACTTATAACTGACAGGAGTACCTAGATTGCAGTATTGTAATTACAAATACCGTACTGGGGTAGGTAAAAATACTATAGCAACTGCCACTTAGAAAACAAATGTAATTTTTTGTTAGTTACTTCACTAGAAAATGGCAGTCCAAAACATTACCAAAATTGGTTTGAAACAACCCCTATATTAGGCTATAACACGCACATGAGAGCATGAGCGTACGTGTCTTTAACTCCATAGTGTTCATTCATTCAAACCACAGTGGTCACTGATGATTAATCTCATCTTTACAACTGCATTTTGAGGGAGTTGAGTCTAAATTAAATGTGAATCTTTTGATTGTTATTTTTGTTATTGTTTTTAAAAGTAGATGCATCTATTTTTAGAAACAGGAATTTTCTTCATATGACCACTCACTTTCTAGCTTCGTTGCAACAATCCCTAGATAGGATTGAAAATGTATGCTTTTAATATTATATATATACGAATTGTATAATTTCTTTAATGTTTTTGCCCAATGAATTACGAAAACAGACAGTCTAATGAAGACGTACTTCCAAGACACAGCGATGTCGACCATTATTACCCCTTAGCAGGTTCACTTATGGATTCAAACTGATTTTATGAAGAAAATAATGGAAGCACATCAGTTAAAGTCTTCAAACGATATATTTAGAAAGTGCTTTTCACCAATTCTATTCTTAAAACACAAATTGTTATTTATCTACAGATGATTTTGTTTCTAAACACAAATTATTAAGTTTTCAGCATCAAATGATAACTTGCGGAAATCAGGCAGCGATATCTTGTGGGGCAAAATAGTTAATTGGTCAGTCAGCTATTAAAACACATGCCTGTGAATGTGCAAGAGTTTGTTTTGTTGATGCAATTGATATCAACACATGCTAAGGCAACATGCAATCCATTTTGCCTGGGGCTCAACACTACTTAGTTGGGTTGAGGGAGCATCTCAAAACCCTTAAACTACAGGCACTCTGTGCAGATCTAAAATAAAAATGACAGGGCGAAGTTGTTTTCGCTTTCCTAATACAAGAAGGTGAAGTTTACATTTTTTCGGCAACTTAGTCACACACTACGCCTGGTAGCATGATCCCTGCATTATTGTTATTATTATTATTATTATTATTATTATTATTATTATTATTATTACGTTATCTAGATTGTTTTATGTTCACTCTAAAACAAAATCATAAATTACGCATATATGTTCTCTCCCAAATTTATGTTCCACACAAGATTACTGTATGCTGCTCACTTTAATCCATCCTATAAATGAAATCATTACTGACTTAAAATCTACACCTATCTTAGTTTATTCAAGCTTTAAAAAATATCTGGATTAGTCATTTGCTCCACTTGCTGAGATCAGAAGACAATCAGCCGATGTGAGAAGCTTGTGATGAGTAAGAAATCAATATAAGTCGTATGTGACTATTCTTTGTGACCCATGAACTGAAACTTCGCCTGCCTTTACAGATGAGTTTTGAATATTGAATGACCCCTGACCCTAATGAAAGGGGATGTAACTTGTATCTCTTCTCAAAGATGAACTTTTTTCTTCTGAGATGGCTTTAATTCACAGGCAAATAGATGAAGATGTCTAACTGTACCAGTCACACTGTCACAAACGGTGACTTCCATTTCTGCTGCGATAACACAACTACATTTCCCATCATCCAGCAAACAAATTGCTTCAACCCTCTACCTAATGATAAAACTGCCTTGCTTTCAAATTTGACATAGTGACAACTTCGAGTTACACTATCAACGTGTCTGGAGTACGGTGAGTAAAGCAAGATAAGAAATGTTGGCACATCGATTCTAGTGATATTTCTTTATCTAAACAATGCCTTCCTCATGAAGCAAGAGACTGAGCGGTCACTGCTAGATATGTGCCAGTGACCACTTAAGGCAAGGAGAAACCATTGTTTGGTTAGCAAACGCCTGGCCTCTGACCTTGGAAGGCAGGTAACCGGTACGTACAGGACATTTTATAGGAAACAGGTGACTGCTGAGTAAAGGTGACAGGTTTGACGTTATATCCAATAAAATCAGATCTGCCTATTGTGGGTATACATCCCTGTATACAGATGGTTCAAAAGATGGAGACAAGATTGGAGCTGCCTTGGCAGCATCTGTAGCTGCTTACAGGAGAAAGCTTCCATTTTACAGCAGAAATTACCACCATACTTTGCAAAATATATGGAACGAAAACTCCACAAACAAGTGTCAGAACATCGAACCCATCATTGGAGAGTGGCATCCCTTACTTAGAACAAATAACAGATGAGGTGGTATTGTGCGAGTCAAATGTAGGGCACACCAAGTGAACCTCAACCAGAGTGCATACTCTGCCAGTGTCCATTGTTAATTTCTTGTACAGTGTATTGACTTCCATCCAGTGAAACGGAAGTTTCTTTGATGTGAACTGAATTAAGAAATTTTATAATGATATACCTCCAGAGAAAATGTTGGATTTTCTGAGGAAATGCAGTTTATATTATTTTTGTATTTTGACCTTATATTTTAGGATTTTTGATTTTTTTACTGTTGTTTTTTATTTTATATACCTTTTACAGAATTGTAACATCTTTACCTGATATGTTTTATCTTGTAGTACTTCATTTTTACCTTTATTTGCAAGGCTTTATCTTCCTTATGTGTTTTTGTAGTTCTTCATTTTTACCTTTATTTGCAAGGCTTTATCTTCCTTATGTGTTTTTGTAGTACTTCATTTTTACCTTTATTTGCAAGGCTTTATCTTCCTTATGTGTTTTTGCAGTTCTTCATTTTTACCTTTATTTGCAAGGCTTTATCTTCCTTATGTGTTTTTGTAGTACTTCATTTTTACCTTTATTTGCGAGGCTTTATCTTCCTTATGTGTTTTTGCAGGTCTTCATTTTTACCTTTATTTGCAAGGCTTTATCTTCCTTATGTGTTTTTGCAGTTCTTCATTTTTACCTTTATTTGCAAGGCTTTATCTTCCTTATGTGTTTTTGCAGTTCTTCATTTTTACCTTTATTTGCAAGGCTTTATCTTCCTTATGTGTTTTTGCAGTTCTTCATTTTTACCTTTATTTGCAAGGCTTTATCTTCCTTATGTGTTTTTGCAGTTCTTCATATTTGCATTTTTTAAAACTGAACTGTAGCCAGTATTGTAATCTCACATCCAACTCGTATACATATGTACATATGCATTTTTTAAAGTCTAGATTTCCACTTTTGATAGTATTAAATGGAGAGAACTGTTGCTTTCATATTTTCACTTATTAAAAGTGGGCTTTAATAAAATCGAAAATGCAGTGAAATGAAAACAGAGCATTGAATTTATGATAAATATAAATATAACTGCAAGTACAATAATTGTAAAAATATAAATATACTTGTAGAATATTTGTCAGCAAATTTTATTCGTTTCGTTCAAATAAAAATTGTTCAGATACAAGTGTCATGGTGATGACATGAGTGGCATTTGTTAGAACAATTTCTTGGTTTGTAAGTAGTGAAAAACTGTCAGTCTAAAAAACAAAGAATCTGATTTCAGATTATGATGCAAAAAGGGCTTTAGACAGTGGAAATTTAGCAACAGCCACAAATACTGGTGGATTGATTTTTAAATCAGTTCATGAAATACATTTTTGTTTTTTATTTCGTTTTCATTTTCATTTCTTGTTCATCATTCTGCATTTTACATTTGTATTCTCCATTTTCTGTATACTGCATTCATCGTTTCATTTGTGTTAATTCTTCATTTTGTTTGTGTTCATTCAGCATTGCACATGCATTCCAATTTTGTTTCACTGATAAAATTACCCATTTCAAGGTCTGTAGTATGTATACAAATAGTGAGGGGAGGCAACTCCTGCATTTACTATCATCTGTGTCTGCTCTATTACACAGTCTCTACAATGTTTCCCTGATTTTGATACTGCAGTTTTCACAAAACAGGAAATTTGCAGCTCTTCAGTAGTTGAATAAATTGAAATGATGAGTTTGTCAAGACATCTGAGTTTTTTAAAATGACTATTTTAATTAACGCATGATCGGCAGAAAACTCTTTAAAATGTACTGTCTGTCATTACGTTGTGTCTGTTCTTAAATAGTCTGTCTGTGAAACTTTCTGGTTGATTGTTTTTCAGTGAGAAATTATTCATGCAGATGGCAGATCGTATAGTTACCGATGGATACATGGATGTTGGATACGAGTACATAGCAATTGATGACTGTTGGATGACCAAACAGCGAGCACCCAGTGGCAGTTTGATGGCTGATCCAGACAGATTCCCCAGTGGTATCAAGGCTTTAGCTGACTATGTACGTTTTATGCTTTTGTTATATTCATTGAAGGTGGACCATTTTCATATCTTGCTTTATAAACTAGAACATCCATATATGGCAAATGTACAGTGCCCACATTGTGACTAAAATAGTTACATTTGCAACTGAAAATTGGCATTTATGAGTAAAAAATGTAAACTGATTGCCATCTGGGGACCTTGTGAATCATAATGAAAGAGCTAGAAAATGGTATCAACACTTTTTAATTAACAAGTAAGTATACAACACATTGTTTTGCAGAAAACATTTGGCTCATGCAGTTTAATTTCACATCATAATCCCTTTTTGTTAGTAAAACTGCTGGTTCCTACATCAAGAAGCCATCTTCATGTGTGACAAGTCTGGCTAACAGTCTATAAAAACAGTGTAGTTGACATGTATAGGCCAGTGACCAGTCTAATATATGAGCTGTGTAATTAAGCTCAGTTGTACAGATTTGGTAAAAAATATGGATGTGGAAACATACTGAAAAATTACAGTTGACAGTAAAATTATTGTACTGTCATTTAAACCACCATAAGTGCAGATTTGGCTAAGGCTTTATTTATATCAACTATCATCAGAAAAAATGAAGGTAAAGCCTTTTATCAGTGACTCTGAGGCGAGGCAATATGTAGAGAGATTTGTGTACTGTTAAAGATAAACTTTTTCTTTTTTATGACCCAGCTGCAATAACAAAAGGGAGTATATTGCTTTAATGCTCTCCATCTCTAAATCTGTAAGTCCCTATGTCCATCCCAAATCCATTTTAGCACGAAAGATCTTGAACTTTGAGCAATTAAATTTTACACACTTTTATCATGGTGCTGAGTATATGACCTGAGTAGATTTCGGGCCATTACAGCAATTTTTCAATTTTCTACACATTTTTGGATCTTTTTGACAAAAAAACTTTTTACCAAAATTAAGCAAGGACCACTTGAGGTAGACAAATAAAATATGATTGGCATATTTGTATTCATAAATAGATTACCTGATTAAACAGGCCATTACAATAATTTAAAATTTTTTCCAAATACATTTGTAAAAGCTTTTTGGACTTTTATTTTAAACAAAAGCTGTGGGCACAGTTGAGGAAAAAAATCATAAGAGGTAGACATGATTGTATACATAATTAGATGACCTAATTAGATTTTCATGTCATTAAAGCCGTTTTTCAAACTTTTATATATTTTATGGGACTTTGACATTTTCGGTCTGCAGTATTTTATAAACACACATATAGTTATAATTACTCTTTAATCTGCCGTAACTATAAACTTCACTTTTTTGTCATCTTCTACCATTAATTACCCACACATTTTTTTGTTTTCAATTTCTATGGCATCCTCATTACTAGGGTTTGGCAACCATAAGTTTGAAATGGCCACTAAAATTTCCAAGTAGCTTACCCTAAAGTTTGAAAGGTACTTGGACTGCTGACAGAGAAAATTTTACATGACTGATCCAATCAGTTTAAATTTACTTAAAAGAGTTTAAGAATTTGTATCTTATTCTTGGTCTTACATAAAATAATTAAATTTCAGAACTTCATATTGATTTTTGTTAGATGTAATATGCAGAGGATCCACATTTCTTGGTAAGTAGAGCATAATATATTATAGTATTCGCCCACCCTCCTGGCAGCTTGTACCCCCTACTGATTTTAAAAATGGAAAGCATCAAGGATATAAAAAATGAACAAAACATACTCATTTCATTCATCTATTTATAATTTCTAACCTGTTTGTTGCCAGGGGGCCTCTAACACTCTCATCTCCTTCGCATTCCAATCCATATGGGAGATTCATCACTAAGACTGCCACCATATTTGTGTGGGCAAGTCTGTATTTTTCAGACAGCAGGAGTGATGTAGTTCATCATCTTCGATATGCTCTGAATAATTCTATGAAGTATGGAGTTACATCCCTTTTAACACTTGCCATTTTTGTTTTGTTCAATTTATTTGAGAAATGTTAAAACTATACATTGCAAATATTGGATGCAGACAACAGTTTTTTTTACCTTCTGTGTATGTGTAGTCCAAGGGACCTCTCCTCTTCACTGAAAATGGACTTGTCCAGGAACCTGAAAAGGACAATCAGCAGGCTGTTTTTTTTTGTTTTTTTTTTTACACTGAAAACTCGGTTTGGATTGAAACGCAAGCAAGATGACAGTGTTAGAGACCCCCTGGCGATAATCAGGTTAGAAATTATAAATTGAGGAATTGAAATGACTATGTTCTGTGCATTTTTTATATTCTTTGATGCCTTTCGTTGTTAAAATCGGTAAGGGGGTACACGCTGCTGGGAGGGTAGGCTAATACTAAAGGAGTACACTCCCCACCTTGCAAATCCAGCTCTTCCAAGCCAAAAAAGATGTTTACGTTGTCTTTTGGCATGTTGTAGCAACATAAGTGCTAAAAGGTCTGCTTGTCAAGGCCAGACTACAGTTGTCAGCCTTTGGATAGAGGGATTGATGCCAAATCCATCAATTGTCAGTTACTACTGGAGCAGATGTGCATGCTTTTCCACGGATGTGACTATGGGGAGGGTTTGGGAGGTTGTACCTGTATTATGATTGGGTATTATTGAAGAAATATATTTTACTCTAAAAATAGGTTTCTTCTTAAGATGTAATACCTGATAATGATATGATAAGCGAATAGGTAAGAGGAAAAGGGAGTTATATCTGTTTACTATGGCCTTGTCTTAAGTCTTCTAATGTATGTGAAGCAGCTTGAAGTTTTGTATGAGGTACAGACTAGAGTTAGCACAAGGTTTATACATGGATTTGGTTTAGAGAAAACAATTTTTACTCCTTCAAGAGTAAGCCATGTTGTTATGAAGCTGCTGAATGACCTGGAAAGCTAGCCTGTTGTGCTGCAAGGGTTAAGTTCTATGTCAAACAGGGACCATAGCACCATAAAACTTTGTCAGAAAATGATCAAAATTTATTTGGACCTGAGTCTTCTTAATGTACAGCTTAATTCCAAATTTGGCTTGAATCATGAAAAGCTTTAAAAGATTTTGAGTGGAAATTGAAAGGCAATGTTTTTAATTCAAACAGAGGCCATACATAACTCAAAAATATTTTGCCTGAAAACGGTGAAAATCAAACTTCGTCTAGGTCTTCTTAATATAAAGTCTTAGATTAAATTTGATTTCAATCCATGATGTCCTTCAAAACTTATTGAGTAGAAATTAAATTTGTGATGGATTTTAAAGGAAAGTTGGGCATGGATAACACTATATGCCCCCTCTATGGATATGTAGGAGTTGGACATAGATAACACTATATGCCCACTCTATGGATATGGTAGGGATTGGACATGGATAACACAATATGCTCCCTCAATGGATATTGTAGGGGTCGGACATGGATTACACTATATGCCTGCTCTATGGATATGGTAGGGGTCTGATGTGGATAACACCATATGTCCCCGCTGTGGATATGGTAGGTGTCAGCCATGGATAACACTGTATGCACCCTTTTTATGGATATGGTATTGGTCGGACATGGATTACACTATATGCCTGCTCTATGGATATGGTAGGGGTCTGATGTGGATAACACCATATGTCCCCTCTGTGGATATGGTAAGGTCAAACATGGATAACACTATATGCCTCTATGGATATAGTAGGGGTTAGGCATGGATAACACTATGTGCCCACTTTATGGATATGGTAGGGGTTGGATGTGGATTACACTATATGTCACCTCTATGGATATGGTAGGTGTCAGCCATGGATAACACTGTATGCACCCTTTTTATGGATATGGTATTGGTTGGACATGGATAACACTATATGCCCTCTCTATGGATATGGTAGGGGTTGGATATTGATTACGCTATATGTCCCCATATGTATATGGTAAGGGTTGACATGGATAACACTATATGTCCCCTCTGTGGATATGGTAGGGGTTGGACATGGATAACACTATATGCCCCCTCTATGGATATGGTAGGTATTGGATATTGATTACGCTATATGTCCCCATATGTATATGGTACAGGTTGACATTGATAACACTATATGCCCCCTCTGTGGATATGGTAGGGGTTGGACATGGATAACACTATGTATGCCCCCTTTATATATATATGGTAGGGGTTGGATATGGATTACACTAAATGTCCCCTCTATGGATATGGTAGGATCAGACATGGATAACGTAATATGCCCCATCTATGGATATGGTAGGGGTTGGATGTTAATTGCACTATTTGTCCCCTCTGTGGATATGGTAGGGGTCGGACATGGATAACACTATATGCCCCCTTTATATAGATATGTTAGGGGTCAGACATAGATAACACCGTATGCACCCTCCTGGATATGGTAGGGGTTGGATATCGATTACACTATATGTCCCCATATGTATTTGGTACGGGTTGGACATGGATAACACTATATGCCCCCTCTGTGGATATCGTAGGGGTCGGACATGGATAAAACTATATGCCCCCCTCTATGGATATGGTAGGGGTCAGAAGAAACCAAACATTAACATGCATATAATTTTACTACTTAGTTGGAGGCTAAAATGTAAAGGATTTTCACCTCATTAGGGTAATTTTATCATATCAGCTACAAAAAAATTTGGATGTTTTTCACGAGTTTATTATTTTTTTTTTAAGATTCATTCCAAAGGTCTGAAGCTGGGTATCTATGCTGATATGGGCACATACACCTGTAAGCAATATCCAGGTAGCATGTTTTACCTTGAGCTGGATGCTGACACTTTTGCCAGCTGGGGAGTTGACATGCTGAAACTTGATTGTTGCTATGGTGCTGAAATCCAAAAAGGTTAGTTGTTGTAGATCAGTGACTGTGTAGAATGTATGTACTTAGCAGATTATAAACTTCTTACCATGATGTATGAATACTGATCAGTAACTATGGCAGCGGTGTTTACAAAAATCTCTAAATGTTTACATTGTACATGGTATACAATTACCAAAACATTGCTGTAGAGCTCATAGAATGTTCTGTCATCTGTCGTCCGTTGTCTGTCCATCAGTCCATTCATTAGCATAAGTTTGTTATCGATATTCCTCCTAAACTACTTGGAGGATTGCCATGAAACTTTACACACACATTCATCTAATGGTCTAGTTGGTCCTAAATGAAAATAGTGCTGTTTGGACATCAAATATGGCAACCATAGTGGCCATCTGAAGATTTTGTTATCACTACTTCTCCTGATTGAATGGTCATATCAGCATGGGGTTTTCACTGAAAATTCTTATGATTTCCAGTTGATTGTAAATTAAAATGGTGCCAATCTGACCTCCAATATGGCCACCACAATATCCTGCTTGAAAAACTTGTTGCTACTTCTCCTAGATGGCTGGTCATATTGACATTGTGCTTTCACCAGGAAACTTCTTATGATGTCTAGTTGGTCCTAAATGGAAATGATGTGAATCTGATATCCATTTTGGCCACCATGACAGCCATTTTGAAAATCTTGTTATTGTTGCTTCTTCAAACAGAAAGTCATATCAACATGGGGTTTTTACCAACAGGCTTCTTATAATGTCTTGTTGGTCTTGAATGAAAATGGTACTGATCTGACTCCAATATTGCCACCATGGTGGCCATCTTGAAAATCTTGCTATCGTTACTCCTCTAAAATGGAAAGTCATTTTGACTTTTGACACGGGGGTTTTCATTAGAAGAATTTTTGTGGTATCTAGTTCTGAAATGAAAATGATACAAACTGACCCAGAATATGGCCATCTTGAAAATATTGTTATCTCTACTCCACCCAAATGGATGGCTATATCAACATCGGATTTCCAGCAATAGATTTCTTATGATAACTACTTGGTCCTAAATGAAAATGGTGCAAATCATACATCAGATATGGCTGCCATGATGGTTGTCTTTAAAATCTTGCTGTCACTACTCCCCTGAATGGATGCTCATATTGACATGGGGTTTTCACCAAAAGATTTCTGTGGTGTCTACTTGGTTCTAAATGAAAATGGTTCCATCTGACATCCAATGTGTCCACCGCAGCAACTAATTTGAAAAACTTTTTATCACTGAAGAATATTAGAGATGGTTTCAACACTCAGCAGTTAAAAGGAATAAATGATCTGATCTTGAATTTCTGGAAATTCTTTTTGCCAAGTAGAGCATCAGTTCCTTTGAAGGACTCTTGTTATTTACACAGTCACCAATTTTGTAAATTGTCACAGCCAGTAAACTGAGTCATATATATGTATAAACATTGCAGCCTTGTCAATAATGTATGTAACTGCATTATAAAGAAAGAAGATAGTATTTAGCTCAACTGGTCGAAGACAAGAAGAGCTTTGCATTGGGTTTGCATCTGTTTATCTGTTAGCAGTTATTATCACTACTACTCCTGAACTACTTGGAGGAAAGGCATGAAAATTTTCATACAGTATCAGCCTTAGGTTTAGTTGGTCGTAAATGAAAATTTTGTGTTGACTGGGCCATTAAGGTTGATAAAAAGGTCAGTAAAGTACTCTACATGGGAAGTGTATTTTCAAAAGTGATTTCCATAAGTGTGATATATTGGTAAGGGGTCCAATCAATAAATGAAGAGCTATGTGTAGTGTTTGTCAAATGGTAATTGATGTTGGATCAATGTGTGAAAGTGCACTAAAGTCCCATGCCATGGACCCTGGCAAGACGGAAAAGCACAAAAACAATGAAATATCGACAATGGGATTGAATTTAGAATACTTTTTGCTTTAACATGAAAAACTCAAGAGATAGTCAGAAACTCAGGCAAATAAGAAAGCTAACTCCCAAACTGATGTAGATGAGATTATTTAAACTGATGTAGATAGATGACTACACCCCTACTCCCCCCTCACCTCAAGCCCTTTCAGCTACATTGTCTTCCACCAGAAAATATTTTTTAATACTTAAATCTAATATTTTGTGGACTCTACACACCATAATCAGCGTTCTTCCTAACATTAGGCGCAGTTAATTATAGTGCTTGATAATTAAATTGTTCTTGAAAAGTGCTTGAATTTTTTAATGAAATGTCTATATAAACCATGTCTAAAGGAAAGAAAAGAAAATTGTTGTGGAGATTGTTTCCATGCTGAATATACTGTAAAACCATAACTAGTAAAACATGAATAAAACTTTGATATCATAATGGATGTAATTTCAAAGGCAGCAATTTTCATTATGTGATAAAATAAACTTTGATATAATGGATGTAATTTCAAAGGCAGCATTTTTCACTATGTGATAAGATAAACTTTGATATCATAATGGATGTAATTTCAAAGGCAGCAATTTTCACTATGTGATAAGATAAACTTTGATATCATAATGGATGTAATTTCAAAGGCAGCATTTTTCATTATGTGATAAGATAAACTTTGATATAATGGATGTAATTTCAAAGGCAGCATTTTTCATTATGTGATAAGATAAACTTTGATATCATAATGGATGTAATTTCAAAGGCAGCATTTTTCACTATGTGATAAGATAAACTTTGATATCATAATGGATGTAATTTCAAAGGCAGCAATTTTCACTATGTGATAAGATAAACTTTGATATCATAATGGATGTAATTTCAAAGGCAGCAATTTTCACTATGTGATAAGATAAACTTTGATATAATAAGGGATATAATTTCAAAGGCAGCAATTTTTTTTTATGTCATATGATAAACTTTGATATATATTGATGTTATTTCAAAGGCAGCAGTTTGTATTATGTCATATGATAAACTTTGATATCATAATAGATGTAATTTGAGTGACAGTAATTTGTATTATGTCCTATGATAAACTTTGATATTATAATAGATGTAATTTCAAAGGCAGCAATTTGTATTATGTCATATGATAAACTTTGATATCATAATAGATGTAATTTGAGTGACAGCATTTTGTATTATGTCCTATGATAAACTTTGATATCATAATAGATGTAATTTGAGTGACAGCAATTTGTATTATGTCCTATGATAAACTTTGATATCATAATAGATGTAATTTGAGTGACAGCAATTTGTATTATGTCCTATGATAAACTTTGATATCATAATAGATGTAATTTCATGGGAAGCATTTTGTATTATGTCCTATGATAAACTTTGATATCATAATAGATGTCATTTCAATGGCAGCAATTTTTATTATGTCCTATGATAAATTTTTGCCACTGATGAATACAGTGTGCATATATAAACCCAGTCCACATTTCAAGTATTGCACGACAGAACATGCATGTATGATAATTCACTTGCAAATTATTTTCATTAAGTCCTTGAACAAAAATCATTAGAAAAATGGTTGAAATTTTTAGGAATTTGGCCTTATTCATATACTGGTAATAGATGTACATAAGCAATATTTTGTTTGAAGACTTTACTTTGTCTTTTCGTTTACAGGTTATGAAGCAATGAGTCTGTTCTTGAACAGAACCAACTGACCCATCATGTTTTCTTGTAGCTGGCCAGCCTGCACATGATATAATGTAATAGTTTATTAAGTTATGTAAGCATTGTTCATGTAAATGTGGCTGCATAGTCACATTTTAAAGGATGAAACTAAATCATTGTTTCCTTTTGCAGAATCATGACTTTAGGCAAATAAATTTCTTCTCATGCATCAGTATGCACTAAATGTGTGTCAACAGTAATTGCTTGATCTCTTTGATGACAGTGAAACATTTTGAAGTAGCATTACAATGAAACATTTATCCACCATAACAATAATAAATTTGTCTTCTTGCTATCCAAGTAGTATGCTTACTTTTAGAAAGTGCAGACTAAATTTATTCTGTATATTTTGTTAATGTTGTATTTTTGGCATCTAGTCACTACAGCATTCACTTCACTATAAAGTCCTTTATTATAACGTGGTTTTTGTTACAACGCAAGTATGGTCATGAATTCCTTTTCATTAAGTGGTAGTAAAGTTATATGTACTGTAAAACATGATTATTTGGATTCCAATTATCTGATGTTTTACTGTACAATGTTTTTCATTATAAGGCAGTCTCACTATAAGGTGGCATACTCTGGCTTGCATAGACAGCGTTATAGTGAGGTGGTACTATATTTGACCAAAATACTGCATACAGTAAAACCTCAATAACACAAACATAAATCGTTTTAATACTCATGATTACTTGAATGACTCACTTAGTTCTGGTGTAATATATCATCTAAACATCTACATTAAACTAAAACTCTAATGAAAATTTGGTGCCACTGCACTCTGACTTTTCTAAATTCTCATATTATGGTACAAAGCTTATTCACGCGATAAAAATGCCACATCTGCGTGCCTTACTCTTTACAGACAGATTATGACAGTGTTGCAAAGTACTGCAATACTTGGAGGAACTACAAGGATTTAAGAGATGATTGGGGTACAGTCTCTGATGTCATTGATTACTATGGAAACGACTCTGTTGGCTTCAGCAATGTAGCTGGTCCAGGAAACTGGAATGATCCAGATCAGGTAAATAGATATATCAGATGGAAATCTAAATTACATATGATTTAGCCATCCATATGAGGTCCCAAAAAAATTGTCAGCACAGACAGCTATAATTTTTATTTTAATTTGCGCAAAGGTTTATGTAAAGTATTAAACAATACTTTGAAAAAGGAAACTTGAACTATTTTCTATCAGCCATGATCAAGGCAAGGTTTTAGTTTTCTTTTTAGCTTATGTCTACAAATTAGAGGATAGCTATTGCACCAACCCTGGTGTTTGCATCATCATCAGCACATATAAATGTATATACATATATACAGCCTCACTGCATCTTTCTTCCTAACTCATTGGCACTGCATCTCTTTCTTCCTAACTCCTTGGCAATAGTTTGGAGTGGGTTTCATAGCACCAACCCTCTGCGGAGGGGGATAACTTTGTACATGTACATTATTTATACATTTTTGGTTAAGTTTTTTGTGTGTGCTCATGACAACATATTTTTTTGCATTCTGTATAGATACTGTTATACTTGAAATCTTGAAACTGTGTGAGATGATGCAGCTTGATGAGTACTATACCCTCATCACAAAAAAGGTCACTGTGATCTACATTTCATGCTTCACTGACTTTTGATACATTTTTTGTTTTAAGTCTATTTCTTAAGCACTGTTCATGCTAGAATCATCAAACTAATGCCTGTATGCATCCCTTTAAGGACCACACCCTTACAACAAAAGAAGCTAACTCTTACCTATATTTCACATTTTACTGGCTAGTTAAATGTTTGCATTTAGCTCATGACCACATAGGTTTTTTGCACCCTCTATACATACTACATTCTGTTATACCTAGGATCATGAAACTTGGTGAGGGTATGTATTTTGATGAGTACTTTACCCTCATTACAAAAGTAGCTCACAGACCCATATTTCAAGCTTAACTGACTTTAGATAGATTCTGTGAATTGTTTCTCAAGCACTCTTCATTCTAGAATTATTACCATGACATGAACTAATGGCATGGCCCTGTGTCCATCGTGCATCATCTGTCTTCTGCCATAAAATATGGCCACCATTACTAAAAGTAGTAAAAGCCATTAAACAATTTCTTCTAAAAACCACTGAAAAGAATTTGATCAAATTTGACAGAATGCATACTGGCCTGAAGACCCTTCAAGTTTGTACCAATGATACTGATCCACGTTCAAATATGGCTACTGTTACTAAAAATATAAAAGCTGCTGTTGCAAAAAAATAGAAGAAAAAAAATCTTTAAATGACTTCTCAAAACTGCTGGCTAGAATTTGACCAAACTTAACAGAAAGCATCCTGGCAGAGTAAATGCTGCTGCTCCACCATCAAATATGGCCACCATTGTTAAAAATAATTTTTTTTTTACATGACTTCTCCAAAACTGTCGATACAAACTTGACAGAAAGCATCATGGCATGAAGATTTTTAAAACTTGTACAAATAATGCCAAACTGCCATCAGATATGGTCAGTGTTGCTAAAAATAGGAAACCTTGAAATGATTTCTTCACAAAAACCATTACTAAAAAGAAAAAATGCTGTTCTTGCCAGTCTGCCTATTAAAGCAAGAGAAGTAACCTATGATGATGACTATTGGGAATAACAGGTTTGGGGCTGAATCAGAACATCCTCTGCTTTCCATCAAGTCGAGAAGGATACCTCAGATGTAATTCGCACTGCACAGCATGGCAGTGGTAGGAGACAAAATCACAATTGGAATATTGATGTCCTTTTCTGTCACAATATATGTGGTGCACTTCACTGGAGGCAAATCACTAAAACCAAATAAAATGTATGTGCATTCCTACAACTACATCCAAGGTTGTTTCTTGACTTGACGGAAATGGACGAGCAATGATCCAATTGGTTTTGGGTTATGCTGAGTTCTTTGTCTTGTGGAACAAATTTAAAATGGATTTTTAAAATAGTTCTAGAATACAGGATTCATAAATTTCAATAAAACAAGTTATTTAAATTAGCAAAATCTTGGGATTAAATTGAATAATCTGTAACTTAAGGTGAACAAAAATATAAAGCATAAATATAACACATGACACCCTAAGTAGTTAAAATAAATTATGCATAAGATTAGCTTGGAAAAGAATGGAGTATATGCAATCTTGGGAATAAATTTGCTATATTTTTTTTTCTTTTCCCAACAGAAACTAACCAACGCGACTGAAAACCCCCAAAAGGTATTGCCATATTAAAATGTCTGAAATATTTGTTGTTTTTATGTTATTATTTTATGGCATGTCATAGATATGCCATTAATTACAAATTAAGTTAAATATATATTTTGTATTTTCAGCTTCTAATAAAATAAAAACAATAACCCAATATGCTTTTTTGCTGACACACTTCCAGATTTAATTGCCATCAAAAATCCAAATATCTGGACCTTCCAGTTTTTTGGATGCAGACTCTAGAGTTTCCATCCATACATATAAAAGATTAAAAAAAACAGCAACAAACAAATTCCAGATTTTTTTAATGTTGTGACCTGGTTGCATTTCATTTCATTCATCGGTAACAGTATTAGACATCATGCTCATTTGGATGCTTACAATTTCTCTCAATATTTTGTAGCACCTACTGGACATAGAATAGAAAACATGATTCAATAATGGCTACCTTTTCATACTTTGCGCTAATTGTGGTCAGATCAGATTTACAGCAGATTATATCAAACACAAATTATTTAGGTAATTATATACAGAGGGCTTATGTAACCATTGTATAACTTTGTGTTGTTGAGTAATACTGATATGGTCTCTTCTCAAGGGAATAAAAATTAGGTAATGCAACCATGGTTCACTTTCAGTAAATGGACGAGAACAAATTAATAAATAAAGTCTTACTGTAACCAACCAACCAAATTTATTTTGCATGAAACCAGAAACACGGATATTATATTTTTTTAGTCCTAGTAGACATTGTGGCAATGCAGTACTCCAAACTTTTCTCTCCTCTCTACAGATTCAGTACATATATGAATCTGCACAAGTTTACCCAGGTATGCTATATCAGACTCACTTGGGCCTCTTCTTAAACTAGGTGATTGTATGCATCTCTATTAATACCACATCCATACAATGAAAGAAGGTCCCACTTTCAACATTTTACTATCTTGGGTTAAGGTTTTGCATTTAGCTCATAACCACATAGGTTTTTTGCATGCTATGTACATACTGTCCTATCTAGAAACATGAAACTTGGTGAGGGGATGCAGCTTGATGAGCACTACTGTATTTTGGCATGTATAATGCACACCCTGATTTTTGACCCATCATTTCTGGCATTGCTGCATAATAGCTCTCATATTTGTCTTCATACTCGCTCGCTGGGTAGTGTTCATGTTTAGCATCATCCTCTGACAAGACTCCCATCGTCTGTGCCATCCATTTTATTTTAGACACAGTACTTTTTGAAGGCATGGATGATAATGCTTGGATCTAGCTTGGCTCATTCATCCACTATTCACCGGCAGATGTCAGTCATCTCCAGTTTTCTCATTCTTCCAGATGCCATGTGTTGGTCGTCAGCATACCACTCAGTCCATTTTCTTCTGTGCACAGTTTTCATGGGCTTGTTGATGCTGACATCTAGGGGCTGGTGCATCAGTGTCATACCCCCAGGAATTGTGCTCAGAGTGGACCGGTAGTCAGTCTTTAGTAGGTTCTTGAAATGGTCTGAATTCTGACATCGGAAGGCATCTAGAACTAATAGGCTTTTTCTTGTGTAACCGCCTTGCTGTTTTTCCCATGCATTCTTTATCCAGTCCTTCTTCAGTGTGTCATCCATCCATCCCTTCATCTGGCATCTGACGAGGATCCCCTTTGGCCACACTGCACCCTTTGGAAGCATCTTCCTGTTGAAAATAACAAAGGGGAGGGGAGCTTTCTACTATCTTTGGTATAGGCAAACATCACTATAAAAACGTTTTTTTCATATCAATTGCTCATGGCTTTCTTGTCCATACCTTCCTTGAATGATTTAAGGATGGGGTTATTCCATCAAAAATAAGCTGTCCTGGTTACTCAGTTTGATGGACCATTGATTTTCAGTGAAAAGTCAGATTGATTGATTGTAATTTCTATGATTTTGGTCCAACTCCACTTCCATGTCATGCTGCTGTAGCTTTCTGGGATTTTAGGCAATGTACACATGCATTGATCCAAATCCACTTCCATGTCATGCTGCTGTAGCTGTCAAGGGACTTTAGGCAATTTACTCATGCACTGGTACAATTCCAATTATATGTCATGCTGTTGTAGCTGTCAAGGGACTTGAGGCAATTTACTCATGCACTGGTACAATTCCAATTATATGTCATGCTGTTGTAGCTGTCAAGGGACTTGAGGCAATTTACTCATGCCTTGGTCCAAATCCAGTTATATGTCATGCTACTGTAGCTGTCAAGGGACTTCACGCTATTTACACATGCATTGGTTCAAATCCAGTTATATGTCATGCTGATGTAGCTGTCTTGGACTTTAGGTAACATACTGATGCATTGTTCCAACTCTAGTTCCATGTCATGCTGCAGTACCTGTCTTGGACTTGAGGCAGTTTACTCTTGCATTGGTCCAACTCCAGGTCCAGGTCAAGCTGCTGTAGCTGTCTTTAACTTTATAAATTTACTGATGCATTGGTCCAATTCAAGTTCCATGTCATGCTGCTGTAGCTGTCTTGGACTTGAAACAGTTTACTCATGCATTGGTCCAACTTCAGTTATATGTCATGCTGCTGTAGCTGTCTTGGACTTGAGGCAGTTACTCATGCATTTGTCCAACTCCAGTTCTATGTCATGCTGCTGTAGTTGTCTTGGACTTGAGGAAGTTTACTCATGCATTGGTCCAACTCCAGTTATATGTTATGCTGCTGTAGCCATCTTGGACTTGATGCAGTTTACTGATGCATTGGTCCACCTCCAGTTCCATGTCATGCTGCTGTATCTGTCTTAGGTAGTTGACTGATGCATTGGTCCAACTCCAGTTCCATGTGATGTTGCTGTACCTGTCTTGGACTTGAGGCAGTTTACTCATGCATTAGTCCAACTCCAGTTCCATGTCATGTTGCTGTAGCTTTCTTACACTTAAAGCAATTTACTGATGCATTGGTTCAACTGCAGTTCCATGTCATATTGCTGTAGGCAGTTTACAAATGCATTGGTCCAACTCCATGTCATGTTGTTGTAGCTAACTTGGACTTAAGGATATTTACTCTTGCATTGATCCAACTCCAGTTCCATGTCATGTTGTTGTAGCTATCTTGGACTTAAGGCAATTTCTCTTGCATTGATCCAACTCCAGTTCCGTGTCATGCTGCTTTATCTGTCTTGGACTTAAGGCAATTTATTGATGCATTGGTCCAACTCCAGTTTAATGTCATGTTGCTGTCTTGGACTTTGACTCCTGCATTAAGTGACCTTAAAATCATTAATTGTGAGAGGTAATAAAAAGTTTGTGTAGATGTCAAGTCAGCTTTGCCTAAACATTTGTCAGCATGAAAATCAGGTTGACATTTTTTTTTTATATTCAGAGTACTGTGAAACCTCCCTTATTGGACATCTACTCATACAGGACATTTCTTAATGCCTTGTAGACCAGGAGAGCTTATGGGATGGCATGTTGTCCATTGTCCGTCCATCCATTAGCACAAGTTTGTTACTGCTGCTTCTCATGAACTAACTGGAGGATTCCCATGTAACTTTACACACATTCATCCCAAGATTTTTTTTTGTTTTATTTTTGTGGGGTTCAACGCCATTTTTCAGCACATGATAGTCTATACATGGCAGCCAGTATATTAGGTGGAGGAAGAACCCAGAAAGAACCACTGACCCAGAGGAAGTTACTGGCAAGCTTTCTCACATACCCTCATTGGTCGAACTCATTCGGACAGAGGTGAGATGTGTGAGTGATCTGTAAAGGCAAGCGCCTTTGATCACTCAGCCACCCGGGCCTCCCCCACTCAAGATCTGCTTGGTTCCAAATGAAAATCGTGCTGCTCAGACATCCAGTATGGCCACTACAGCAGCCATCTTGAAAATATTATCACTACTCCTACTGAATGGATGGTTGTATCAACATGGGGTTTTCACAAAAAGATTTCTTATGATGTCTGATGTTTAATATGGCAGCCATCTTGAAAATCATGTTATTGCTACTCCTCCTGAACAGAAAGTCATATCAACATCAGGTTTTCACCAGAAGTCTTCTTAAGATGTTTTGTTAGTCCTAAATGAAAATGGTTCCACTTGGACATCTAATATGGATGCCACCGCAGTCATCATGATAATCTAGTTATTTTTTCTCCTGAATGGATGCCACAGAAGCCATCTTGTAAAGCTTTTTATCACTTTTCCGGAATAGATGGTCATATCAACATGGGGTT
The DNA here is from genome assembly GCA_029931535.1 of Margaritifera margaritifera. NCBI lineage: Eukaryota > Metazoa > Mollusca > Bivalvia > Unionida > Margaritiferidae > Margaritifera > Margaritifera margaritifera. The sequence continues at coordinate 80,957 of JAQPZY010000283.1, forward strand.
TTCATTAAGACTTTTTATGATGTCTAGTTTTTCCTAAATGAAACTGGTGCCTATCTGACATCCAGTATGGCTGTCATGGCAGCCATCTTGAAAATCTTGGTATTGCTGCTACTTTTGAACAGAAAGTCATATTGGCATGGGGGGTGGGGGGTCACCAGAGACTTCTTATGATGTCTAGTTGTCCTAAATGAAAATGGTGCCACCTGGACATCCAATATGGCCAACACAGTGGCCATCTTGAAAATTTTGATATTACAACTCCACTTGAATGGATAGTCATATTAGCATGAGGTTTTCACTAAAAGACTTCTTATAATGTTTCATTGGTAATAAATGAAATGGTGTCAATCTGACATCCAATATGGCCACCACAGCAGTCATCTTGAAAATCTTGTTATTGCTCCTCCTCCTGAATCGAAGTTATATCACTATGGTGTTTTCACTGGAAGACTTCTTATGGTGTCTAGTTGGTTTTAAATAAAAATTGTGCCAATCTAATGTCCAATATAGCCACCTGTGGCCATCTTTAAAATCTTGTTGCTACTACTCCTAGATTGAAGGTCATATCAAGATTGGGTTTTCACTAGAAGACTTCTTAAGATGTCTAATTAGTACTAAATGAAAATTGTGGCAATCTGACATCCAGTATGGCCACCATGACAACCATCTTGAAAATCTTGCTATTGCTACTCATTCTAAATTGAAAGTCATATCAATATAGGGTTTTCACCAGACGACTAATTATGATATCTAGTTTTTCCTGAATGAAAATGGTGCCAATCTGACCTCAAATATGGATGCCACAATGAACATATTTGAAAATCTTATCACTAATTCTCCTGAATTAATGGTCATATCAACATGGGGTTTTCACCAAAAGTCTTCTAATAGTGTACAGTTTGTCCAAAATTAAAATGGTGCTGATCTTACATACGATAAAAATTAATGTAGTAGGGTGGGAAAACATTTCTAATTTCATAAACTCATGTTGAGGTAGGTGCTGCTTTTGCTGTAATGAGATGCTGCTCAAAGGATTGTTCATGCTTACATGATCATATTCTGGACTTGATTTCACATACAGGACTGAAGTTTAAACTTAAACTTAATTTTAACATCCAGCAATCTGATTCGATGAAATTTAAATCTAACTTGAAATCAGCTAATCACATTTCTTAAGTTTAGACTTCAATTGAAGACATGCTTGTTAAACTGAGGCCTAGCTGGTTTGAAGGAAATTGTTTTGCTTTCAGACACTTTCACTCATCACATGTAATTTTAGATGTATTGGTGTTTTCTTTACCCATGCTCATTTTGAGCTTAGTCTTGCGAGGGCAGTATGCTGTATGAGTATGTATAAACCAGTTCCGAGTAAAAGGGCATTAATTTTGGCTATTCTTTGTCCATGCTGCTCATTTTGAAGTTTGTCTTGTGAATACAATATTCTGACAGTATGATTATGTATGACCCAGTTCAGAGTAAAAAGGCATTAATTTGGGGTTTTCTTTGCCCATGCTTATTTTGAGGTTAGTCTTGTGAGGGCCATATGCTGTATGATTATGTATGACCCAGTTCAGAGTAAAAGGGCAGTAATTTGGGGTTTTCTTTGCCCATGCTTATTTTGAGTTTAGTCTTGTGAGAGCAATATGCTGTATGATATTGAAAGACCCAGCACAGAGTAAAAGGGCAGTAATTTCTTTCAGGATTTTCCAGTGAAAGAAGTAATGTTATTTTAAAACGTTTTTGAATAATTTGTTGATTTAGTGATTGATTACAGAAAAATAAATATGATAATATTTCAACATACAACAATTGTTATTCACTAGGTCCAAAACTTCTCTGTTGTTTCAACATTTGTTTTAACCTAACAAAGTACATTTTTGAAATAGATGGATGGATGGGTGGATAATTACTTAATTAGTTGAAGAACATTTGTTCATATCCAAAAAGCTAATTATAGTGTTTGCTTCCAGAGGTATATAAACACTTGGAGGGTTAGATATAGATTGGATTAACATCATTATACCATGATGATATCTTTACTGTTTTAAGCTTATAATTGGAGACTTTGGTTTGAGTTATGACCAGCAGAGGGTTCAGATGGGTATGTGGACAATGATGGCATCTCCACTCTTCATGTCTGTAGACCTACGCAACATAAATCCACAGTCCAAAGCTCTCCTACTTCACAAGGGATTGTTAGCCATAAGCCAAGATTATCTGGGAAAAATGGGGAGACGAGTTTGGAAGGTTGGCAAAAGAAGATTTTGACATTCTAATAATTTTACCATGTTTAACTTTGTCTTAGAAAGACATATTTTTACTTTGATGTATATTATTTAGTATGTTATGTTTCTTTTACTTAATACATTTGCTCATGTATTCAGAAAATGTTTTACCTTAGATTATCAGGGGTCAAATATTGATTTGCCCCACTTGAAATGGCAAGTGAAAATTTCTGGCAGTCAAATATATTTTCCAATCACTCACCAATTTAGGCTAGTGCTGATTCAGTGCTGATCAGTGTTTCTCTTTAATGAAAAAGATGTTCTGTTGAGAATATTGCTGACTTTGTTCAGTTAAAGTTCATACTTCCTACTGGAAGCTTGTTTACTTTGCTCACACTCTTCAATATTAATAAAGGCTTACCAGTGGGAGAGCAGACTGGTCTCAGTTTGTAATTAAATACAACTGGCATTAGAAGTCTCATGGAATAAATTCTGGAAAACAACCTTTCACGTGATCAAATTTAAGGGGGTTGACATTGTCAACTTTGATAATTTTTTAATACCTGGTTGAGAAAGAGTTTATTCTGGGCCAGTACAAAGATTTGTACTTGCCTGATTGGGCAAGTGGATTTTTTTTGGAGATTTTTCAACTCATTAGTATGATTTGAATTTACCTACCCAAACAGGCTATGATTTTGAATTTACCTACCCAAACACAGCCGTAATTTAGAATTGGCTTTAAAGGCAAGATGGCCTTGCATGAGAGGAATTAACAGAATAAGTACTGTATATACTCACAAGTTGAGTCCAACTGCAAACAACATAGACCCTGAGCTGCCATAACATAATGCACCAGCAGATCAGGGTTTATGTTGTTTGCTCTACTGATTAATCATAACAAACTGCATTATGCGAGGGCAGATCTGGGTCTGTGCCATTTACAATTGGACTCGACTTATAAGAGAGTACATACGATACTAGTGTCATGTTGTGGGAGAGGGAAATCCCACTGAATGGGTAAGTCAAGGTACTGCTTATGAATTAAGATACGAGAGTACATTTTTGAATGGAAAAATTGGGTTATAAACAAAATGGCACACCTTTGGTTCAATAAGTGTTAAATGAACAAAATGGATGTATAGAAAGACAAATATATGATTTTGTTTACATTGAAAAAGTCAGCATAAACTCAGAAACATGGTTAAAATGCAGAAATATTTTTTGGTAAATCTTGAAATTAACCCGATGGAAAAATAGCTGATGACCATGGTGTCATATATGTAGTGGCAGCATAAAAACATGGTAGAGCAGCAATCCAATAATCAAAACACTTTTTTGATGTTGTGTTATGTAAGATAACATTCACATAAGATAGGATATAGAAATACACATGTTTGTTCCACACTGGAAAACACAGTACTACACATCAATATGAGACTTTCTAACATGAACTTGATTTGTCTTCCTTTACTATGCATGGAGAAAAAGAGGTACCGTGTACACTTACTTATAAGTTGAGTCCAACTGCAAACAACATAGACCCTGATCTGCCATTGCATAACCTTTCTTGTCAGTTATCATTTGTTATACCCCTGCTTCAGAAAGCAGGCCAATGTAGGATTGACTTTGTCCATCCGTCCGTCTATTATTTGTGCATCCATTCTTCATCCTTGTTTGGACTACAACTCCTATACTACTCCAAAACTGGGTAACTGTGATCTACTTTACAGTATTTATTAAATATTGGTTTAAAATCAGGTCAGTGCTATAATGCCAATACCTATTCAGCTATTGCTACCAAGTTTACACTGAAATCTAATCCTAGGATGGACATGTATCATATCAAACTTGGGTCAGTGTGACCTACTTTCTTGGGTTTAGTAAAAATTGCTTAAACACTGCCTATTCTCCCTGTCCAAGCTGCAACTTTTATACTACTACACATATTAACATCAAATTTATAATTTGTATGCATCTTGGGAAGAGCATCACTGTGACCTACTTTCCAGGATTTTATAAAAATTGGCCAAATTATTCCTGAGCTCCAATTCCAATACCTTTTCACCTCTTACTATCAAACTTTGCTTCCAAATTTACAATGAGAATGTCTCTTAGAATGAAAACATTTCACACATCAAAATAGGATCACAGTGACCTCTTTAAAAAAAATTTGAACATTGCTGAAAGATAGTTTCAACACCATTTAACCTGTTGCCAACCAAATTTGCAAGGAATGTTCATCGGGGAATTAAGCCATGTTGCAAACCTAAAACTGGTTGCTGTGACATACATTCTAGGGTTTAATTACTTTTACAGATACCGACTCCTGCTACAGAAGGAGGGGTATTTTGCGTACTCCTGCTCACTAATCACTGGAGTCTCCTGATTTTTCTCCAAATTTTTTTCAGGATCGGGCAAACAATCTTGAAGTCTGGGTGAAACCCTTAATGGGAATATATTTCAGGAAAGGAAGTTTTGCCTTTGCCTTCCTGAATAGCAACAATTATGGTGGACCTTTAAAGATTCAGAAATCCCTACAGGAACTTGGTGCTAATAATACAACTGGCTATGGTGTAACAGAAGTGTTTGAAGGAAAGGTTATTGGAAAATACATGCCATTAGACGTTCTCACTGTGGAAGTGAATCCAACAGGCATTTACCTAGTTACAGCCATTCCTCTTGCCAGTTAAATTACATTCCATGATTATTTTGCAATCAGTTATCTAAATATGTTCTTTAATATATTATTTTTTTCTGAAAAATTATTAATTTTTTGTTTTATTTTGTAAATAAATTGATTTTATTGAAAAATCTTTTATGCAGTCATTTTACAAAGACTTGTATTAATTACCAAATGTTTAATCATTGCAATCCCTCTTGCTAATTCATTGTTATTTGGTAAAAAGATTTTTGATACTAATGACAAATTACTTATATTCCAGCTACTTCATATATATAAAAGTTTAATCAAATATACCTAATATTAATTTTTAAGTATTTTTTGGAAGTCTGATGACATTTTAATTTATGAAGCAGTATGAGCAGCATAATCATTATACACTTGTGGACATAGTTTCCAAAATTCCCCTTGCTTTTAATGGACATTTTTCCTTAAAATTAATATGATCATGGGACAGTGATGAAATTTATTATAAAGACATTAAAATCAGATGCTATTAGTTGTAACAGTTGAAAAAACATTGATATATTCTGATATTACATGTACCAGAAAAGATACAGTCATGTAATTTTCCATTCCAGATTTTCTGTTGCTTCAGTTTTAGTATTATCCTTTCATTATGTACTTAGTTTTATTTTAACTCTATTGGTCAAAGACTAGAAGAGCTTATGTGATGGCCAGTTGTCTGTCCATCCATTAGAAAAAATTTGTTATTGCTACTCCTCCGTAACTATTTTAAGTGAAATTGGGGCCTGATAATTTCAGCTTGTTAACTGGACACATCTGGCAAATATACAGCTAATTTGGAAGCTTTGCTTATGGAAGTATTGAAAAGTTGCTGTTTTCCATGCATGGTTCTCCAAGCCTTCAAAATTTGTTTTAAGTTTGCCTACCTACAAGTGAGTGAATTTCAGATTTTTTGTGCCTGTTTAGACTTTCACTTTTCCCACCATAAGCATGTAAGAAAAATAATAAAACTAGGTAATTTGAAAAATTCAGTAAACATCCTCTTATCTTCAGAGTTAAGCCGAGAATAATCTTGTCAAGGCATAAGAACTAGAATTTTCATTTTTCCCTTTGGGCTGTCTACATCTAGATATTTGTGTAAAACCTGGTGGTAATGGCACTTTCTTTTAGGGGTACTGTTTAATAATTGTTAGAAAGAATTAAAACTATACAGGAAAAATAAAAATAAGGTTCAGAGTCCAACCCTAAATAGAAAAAATAGGTTCAGACCCCAACCATTACAGAACTAAAAGTGTGTCCCCTTCCATGCGGTAGATTTAAATGGAATAGACCCTATCCAAGTGAAAATAAACTTGCTATTGGTAATGGAAATTTCAAGGACCTGTTTTGCCTGGGAGCAGGTAGTTAGAAAAGGTTGCAGAAATCCTGTAAATAACAGGTCTGACAAATATGCATTGTCTTTCCTGCACAAGCAAAGCATTTGACAGCTCTGGAAAGTCGATATAAAACTTAACCTGGCATGGTCATGAAACTTTATAATGTGATTCTAATCAGATCCCTAGGTTATATCTATGCTATAAGGAGATATTAGAGGTCATATCTGAATGACCCAAGTGCTAATTCATTTTCAAAGATTATCCAACCAATAAAATCCATTTGCTTTGTTCATTTCTTGCAGTTTGTGGTTCTGTCAGGAGATTGAATGAAATCAATCTTTGTTGGAAATTTGACATGACAGTTTTGATCAGAGACACAAAGGGTCATTTTAACGTTAAATGCGACTTTTTAACATTCTTCTTGCAGCATAAAGTGACATAGCATCTTGCCTTAGACAAATTGTTAGTAAATTTGTTTTTCCATTTTATTAGATGGATGAAAGTTACAGGATCTATATATATACTGAATATTTCTTTTTCTGTATCAAATTTCAAAGTTATTAACAGACATCCGGTTTGGTTTTCAGTTTGGGATTATGGATCTGAGTTAGCTTTATACTCATGATATTTCATTTTGGAATCTGGTGTGATACATTAAGCACAATAATGCGAAGAATAAGGGAACAATCTATCTTGCTAAAACAGACAAGGCAACAACCAGAATTCTTGAGAAATCTTCCAACAATACTGTAAATTCTCTTTTTTGTGGGTATCAATTTTTGTGGTTTTTGAGAAATTACAATTTTGTTGATACTTAGCCTTGAAGAGGGGAGGAAAGGGATCCTATTGTGGTTTTTTTTTTACACAATTGTTGCTGGTTGGGTCTTGAATTTGGTGGCTTGGAATAACCCAGAATCCATGAAAATTGGTAACTCATGAAAAAAAGTAAAGTGAGAGTCATATATATAGAATGTTGAGCAATATTAAAGCATTTGGCTTTCATATACATTGGTAAAGTTTGGATGTATTCTGAAATTAAATTGATTGAAGATGAAATTCAGATTCAGCCAGTTATGCAGTGAAGAGCTGTTATTTCATTTCTCGTACATCCATAATACATTCCAACATGAACTGAATAACTGGTGCTAAGAGTATTTCATCTGAATCTTTCAAAGCAGAAATAATGTTCTAGATTGCTTGAATTTAACATTTTAAATATCTCACACATGCTTTTCACAGTATGCTGTACACTCAGTGTTATCTGTTTGATGGCATACTGGTAATACACACATGCTTTTCACAGTATGCTGTACACTCAGTGTTATCTGTTTGATGGCATACTGGTAATACAGACTCCGTGTTATCTGTTTGATGGCATACTGGTAATACAGAATATGTGTCAGTCTTATGAGCAGAAGAGAAAGAGTATAAATAATTTTGCAGTTGTCGAATCAGGACAAATACGGTGATTTGTTGCATAGGTGTAATCATATTTATTTGTAAAGCTGATGTGTGGCTTCATTATTGCCAAGATTCTATATTCTTCAAAGGAGAGCCTTAGAGGATTGGTCAGTACGATATGGTGCAATAGTTATTATACTCCCTTGGTACCTCTACAATCCCAGGTTGGGTCCCTGGGGCCAATATGTACAAGATTCAGTGGTAGCACATGAAGGGTTAGTGATTTTTTCTGCCAATTATAAACTTCTTAGCTCTACTGGCCATAGACCAGAAGAACTTAAGGAATAGCCTGTTGTTTGTCATATATATGTTGTCCTTTGTCCATCTGTTAGAACAAGTTTGTTATCGCAACTTCTCCAAAACTGCTTGGAGGATTGCCATGAAACTTTACACACATATTTATCACAAGGTCTAGTGGTCCTATATGAAAATGGTGCTGCTTGAACATCCAATTTGCCATCACAGTGGCCATCTTGAAAATCTTATCTCTACTTCTCCTGAATGGAGTGTCATATCATCGTTGGATTTTTGACTAAAAGCCTCCTTATAATGTCTAGTTGATCCTAAATGAAAATGGTGCCAATCATGTCCAATATGGCCACTACAGCAGCCAACTTGAAAATCTTGTTATCACTGCTCCTCTTGCTGAATGGAAAGTCATATAAACATGGGGTTTTCACTAAAAGCCTTCTTATGATTTCTAGTTGGTCCTACATGAAAATGGTGCTGATCTGACATCCAATATGGTGACCACAGTAGCCATCTTGAAAATCTTATCACTACTACTTTAGATGGAAAGTCATGTCAACATTGGGTTTACACTAGAAGACTTCTTATGATGTCAAGTTGGTTATCTGACACCCAGTGTAGCCACCATGGCAGCCATCTTGGAAAAGTTGTTATTGCTACTCCTCCTAAATGGAAAGTTATTTTGACATGGGGTTTTCACCAAAAGACTAATTATCATATCTAGTTGGTCCAAAATGAAAATGGTGCAGATCTGACATCCAGTATGACCACCCCGGTGGCCATCTTGAAATCTTGTTATCAGTACACCTCCAGAATTGATGGTCATATTGACATAGGGTTTTCACCACTGGGCTTCTTATGATATCTACTTGGTCCTAAATGCAGATGGTGCCAATCTTTTATCAAATATGGCTGCAATGAAGGCCATTTTGAAATTTTTTAAATCACTACTCCAGAATGCATGATCATATTGACATTGGGTTTTCACCAATAGTTTTCGAATGATGTCTTGTTTGTTCTAAATGAATATGGTGCCAATCTTGCATCCAGTATTGCCACCACAGTGGCTAATTTGAAGATCTTATTGCTCAAGAATATCAGAGATGGTTTCAACACTTGGCAGTTAAAAAGAAGAAATGGTCTCATCTTGAATTCCTGGAAATTCTTTTCAGACAGTAAAGCACCAGTCCCTACGAAGGACTATTCTTCCACAGATTGACCACCTTACATTACAACCTGTTTTATTGAAGTATGATTTAAAATGTGATAAAACTGATCTTTATCAACCTCTTGAGTAACTACAAATGGGTATTTAAATATATAATCTCACCTCTTGACAAAAAAACACATTTGTGTTTTGTATTGATGTGGAGTTTTCCTGTGTTCTCTCTGAGGTGCATTCACTTGGCAATATTTGCCAATGGTAACCTGTCATCGTAAATTATGGTCCACAACTTCAGTAGCAAAATATATTGATTTATTTGCTCCTGCCTACAGCACACATAACTGTAAACAGCATGGAACCAGATCTGCCATCACATAACCCACTGGCATATTATGGTCTAGGTTGTTCATTCTACTTCTGAATCCAAAATAATTTGCTTAGACCTGGGTCTGGTATTATAAAAATTGTTATGAGCAAGCGACTCAACAAGCTTAAACTCAAAACCCCAGAATCAGATATGATATTTTGAGTACATCTCGGTCAGAGAGATTTAGGAGTCTAAAGTCTATCTCTACACAGCTGAGCATGTATATCCACCAGTTTTCTGAAAAAGCACTTCACCAAATTAAAACATTAACTGCAAACCTTGACAACACAAGAGCTCAGTTATTCTGAGCAGGTAAATGAATTTCAATTTCAGTTAGAAGTATGACTTTTAGCAGACAATGGCCCATATAATGGAAATCCAGTACAAATCAGCACCATCTTTACAAATCATTGTGGGTAATATTCTGCAAGGTATTATGGGTATAATTGGTATTAGGTTATAATCTGAAAAAAATTCCATTGATAAAAGGGGTGAATTAGTGAAGTTAAACATTGTACTAGTTTTATCAACAATGCCTTGCAGAAAATTACACACACTGAGTTGACAAATGGCAAATTTGTATTGGAATTTTTGCATCTGCTACAAATCATACTGCTAAATGAATTTGAAATTCGTTTACCGGCTCAAAATAACTTAGGCTGGTTATCATTTTTAATTTGATTTTAAAAAAATTTTTTGAGAAACCTGGAAAGGTATGACCTACTTGAAAATTTACAAACACACTTAAGGAGAGTGACTTGAGAAAATCCTGACAGTGACACAAGTTGAACTTAATTTCAATGATAGTTACAGACTGTTAACATTCTGTACTTTGAATGTGTGCTCAAGTTGTGTGCCCAGCAAGTTTTGAAAATATAGGGTTTGATCTGCCAGTGCATTATGTGAGGGTAGATCAGGGTATGCATTGTTTGCATTTAGATGTTGGTTATTTAAGGTAATTATAATACTATAACTTGGTTACTTTTTCAGATCCTGGTAATGACATTATTTACCCATGGTAACATTCTGTTCATGATACAAAACAGATCATGCAATTTAAAAAATTTTAAGACAAAGTTTGTTGCAGAATATGATAATGTGTTATTTTTTGCGTAAATTCCTCGTATTTTCATCAATAAGGAGTGTTTTCACTCTTTGGGACATGTGGCTTTTTATGCATGTAGTATTTACTTCAGAGTTTATTTATAATTTGAATACTCATATGAAATTGAGAAGTCTGGAGATGCTGATGGTAACTACCTGCTGTAACTGGTATCTGTAAGGAACTTGCCAGTATCCCTGAGACAGATCGATTTTCGAAAAATATTTCACGTTGGTCACTCTGGCAAATATGGTCTCAGGAATTTTACACCAGTTGCACAAGAAGTTCTAACAAGTTATGTGATGCACTTTCAGCAGCTCAGATATGGGTGAATTATGGTCTTTATGGTGAAAGAAATAAGAAAACCTGGAGGAGACCACCAACCACATCAGAAGCCACATACCCATACACATTTCAGAATTGGAACTGAACCTAGAATTGAAGAGGTGCAAATTGAGCATGGTACCACTGTGTTGTCTAGGTCTCAAGAGGGTGACTGTAATTAGTGGAGATGCCAACCATTCCTCATTTTGCAGAATAATAACAAATTTTCAGTGAAATGTCCACATTCTGCATTTAGTTTACAAAATTCTGCAAAATCATAATTTGGGGAATACATTTATAAGGTAGACTGGAACCCTGTCCCAGCCTTAGCTTAGCCAAAATGGTGGTGCCAACATGGTGTTTGCAAAAGTTGAAACACATCAGGGGCTGTGTCATTGGATGGTAATGTCACTTTGGCATATAGACATTCACACATTCCGTCTTGACTAACACTGTAGCATGCTATGGTTTTCTTCAATTTGTGTACTTTATATTATTTAGATGAATGTGGAGTTTGTATATTATTATTTCCAAGCAAAAAAAATTTAATGAACATTTTTTATCTGTGATCAGATTTCTGTGGAAACCCCCTAAAAACAGTCTATTTTTAGAAATGTACTGTAGAACAATCAGATTTGTTTCAGGAAAAGTTCCTGAGCTGTCTCTAGTTTTACTTGAGACAGGGGACCAGTCAGTGGTTTAAAGGTATAAAAAGTACTGCAGCAACATACCTTTGCCCTTTTCCTTCAAACTTTTGTATCTAAGTGATACACTGGTACACAGACTTATCAATATGAAAAGAAGAATGCACTATGCAGTGAAACATACAAGCATGCTGTCTGAAGTCAAAATATGGCAGCAGTAAAAGTAGACAATAATGCACAGTGAGGCTGCCAGACCGTGCTAGTGTGCTAGTCATGCAAAATTGACCATCACATGATTTTAAATTAGCTATGGGTGAAATGAAACCTGAACTCTTGCAACAACAACAAAGAAAAATCTATGAAGTGTGAATAATCTAAATGAAATCTGGCTGTATTTTGCTCTTTATAAGGTTGTCTGCTTTGGTCTTGATCACCAAGGTGGGTTTTTTTTGCGTGTATCTAACAGCCCCCCCCCCCCTTTCCAGTCATTCACACTCCGACTGTGCATGACTAGAAATCCATTCAGGTGTGCTCAAGAGAGTGGCTGGTCATAAGTTGATAAGGGATTATTTTAAAGTTCCCTCTGCTGGGACTTCTGACTCCGATCAGGATACTGAACATGTCATTGATAACTTGGAGACTGTTAATACTTATCTCCATGGACCTCTGATCAAACAGAAACAGTAGAAGTTTCTCAGGATCAGAGTCAGCAAAGCTTCAGACTGTGTGATGATCCCCAAAAAAAATTTGAATCAAGATTTGAGATCGTGTTTGTGTTAAAGCTAGAAAAGCTAGCCATACACGTGCCTCTCCATACTGCAGATTGAGAGAAGGTTTTCTCTGTACAGACTAACATTCACACTGCAATCAGAAACAGATTAACTTCTGAAAACATCAACAGAATAATGATATATATATATATACAGATTTTAGTTTCAGCAGAGCACTAGATACATGGAAGGGAAAAAGGAACGACTCGTGTTCATGTGTGAGGAGTAAGATTTATACCACCCTGCAAGTTTCCTGACCCCACTCCACCCTTTCTTTTTAGATGCCAAGGGATGAGGTCCCCCTCTCCAGCTAATTCCTGGCAGCATCATTCTTGAGGAAAACTGAAGTTTATTATTATTATTATGGCCTTTAAAGTGGAAGCTATTTATACTTTAGGGATTGAAGGAATGGACCTAATTTTTACCTGTAGCTCCTGACAAGATTGAACAGTCATTGTGGAAGTTTGTTCCATTTATTGAAATGGTGATCATTTTGCGAGACCTATTTAGATTATGGAAAATTTATGCTAGGATTCCTGATAAGCATGCTGATGGGTTGGCATATTCTGTATTAGTAGTACATCTCTCCCCCATTATAATGCACCTCGTTATAACACAATTCTGGATATAACACTGTACTAGTATGGACCCTGTGACCAAAATCACACCAATGTATAATAATATGGGTTGATAAAAAACAAAGTTAAACTAAGTTTTATATCTTCATTTTCTATTCAAAACACCATAATTTACCAAATTTTGATAGGGCCCGCTATACCACTGTTCGGTATATTACGCTATTCTCAATATATCACGGTTCTGTACATATCGCGGTCTCAGTATAATGCAACTCGGTACAAAATGTGGTCAGTGGTTATGGACCCCAACTACCGTGTTATAACGAGGGAGAGCTATATTGGGCAGAAGTCTGAATGCATACACTACTGATGTTGAACACAAAAAAGTCTCTTTGATTAAATCTTTATTTTGCCATATGATGGCCTTTGGTGTGTACAATTAGTACAAGTGTACAAAAAATAAATAAAAGCTGCAGTAATTTGTGATACAAAATGGCAGACTGAAATAATTTTAATGACAAACTCTTTGTATAAAAAAAAAAATTCCAATGGAATGAGTTTTGTTCAGCATTGATCACAACTAGACATTTATTACTGGTGACAATGTCACCCAATATTTGTGACAAAGAAGGAAAATTTAGCACAATATTGTGAAATCCATTAATAAATATTTACATATGAAACAATATATATGCATATGAAAAACACAAATACACAACTGAATAAATGAGTAGTATGTTTGTATTAAATAAAACTACTATCAGCCTTAGTAAAGATAAGGAACAACAAGGACAAGTATTTTAACCAAAGGTACGATTCAGAAAATGATTTGAAAAATAAATTACAACCAAATCAAACAAATCACCTCACTCTTCATTTATACCTCACCATCACACTTCACCTGAAGTTTATGAACAATACAGGCTTTGTTTGATTTGACAGAGTTTCCAATGCTTTAAGTTAAGCTTTTCCAATACAATCCCTAGAACTCCAATACTAGACTGGTTAAGTAGCTTTTCCAATACAATGCTAGAATCACAATACTAGACTTGTAAGTAGCTTTTCCAATACAATGCCTAGAACTCAATACTAGACTGGTTAGTAGTTCAGGTATACACTGTCCATTCTCACATTATGATAACCAAGAAACTAATGTTGGAATGAGAAAATTTATACAGCCAGATTACTGGTATGACTAATAATGAAAATTGTCTTATTTTCTTTTCATATGTATTTGTATTCAATAGCATAACTATTGCCTCCTTTTTATGTGCAAAGCTGAGGTATATATGATTTGACTGACTGAATGATGACATTTTAAGGGCAGCATGAATTGCTGGCAAGTTTGTATAACCCCATGTTCTGTTCTTGGCATTTTACACTGAATTCATTTATTTTTAGTGGATATCAATTCTCAGGGTTTGTGCAAAACATGGCATTTTCATCAGTACCTAAATTCATGGATTTGGGACCCAGTCCAGTTATTTCCACAAAAAGGATCATGGTTTGTTGGAGTCTTTAATTTTGTGATTTGTACGACCATGAAATCCATGAAAATAGGATCTCCTACAAGTAATTAGTTAGCACACAGTATTGTTATTGTGTGCTCTGAATGTCATAGCATAATGCTACAAATCTGACTCGACCCTTAATATCTCTTGTCAAATACTAACCCAGGATTGTTCCATCTAAGTATGGTGTCCAAATGAATATTGTACACAAATCTACAAGATTCTTAACAAAATAATCATGGTGTTATGTTTTACCCACACTTCTCCATTTGACCATTTAGAGTTAAAGTTGTAATATTTTCCTTCTTGTTTTTTTTTACGCGCAATTCTGTGGTCATGAAGTACGTGGTCAGTGAAAGTATCAGTTCCACAATATAATGATAACAAATCCACTCTTTGAATGCAAGGACTTGGTGAGGAGCTCTAAAATTTAATGTTGAGAAATTCTTTTATGAAGCAACAAGTAACAAGTGAGTTTGATGTCTGGAAGACAAAGAGAAAACCTAAACCAAAATTCGTTAATGACTAAATTGCCTCTGCTGACTGATATGATTCTGTTGTTCTTGCGCCAGTCAAACTTGCCACCTACTCATGCTAGAGGTAATATTTAAAATAGTCATTAGTTCATAGTAGTCCACTATCAATTGCATCATAAATGGATTATGGTTGATAGTACAATGTTGACAAAGACCAAAATTACAGATAAGAAGACCAGTATCAATCTCCTCCCTCAACTTTTGTTTAGTCTAAAAATACATTCTTCTGTCTTTTCATCTTCTACTTCTGAATGAAGACTAGAAATGTGTCCATAGACAC
>JAQPZY010000526.1:0-215971 GCA_029931535.1 Margaritifera margaritifera
GTAAAACATACATTTAACAGTCAATTTGCCACAGTTAAACAGACAGTTACACTCATTTTGCCACAGTAAAACAGACATTAATACTCAAATTTTGTCCACAGTTAAAACTTACTTTAACAATCAACATGCCACAGTAAATACGACAATTACACTCAAATTGCAAAAGTAAAACAGACATTTAAGACTCAAATTTGCACAAAGTGTAAAACAGACATTAACACTCAATTTGCCACAGTTAAAGCATACACTTTTTTAACACTCAACATGCCACAGTAAATATCATACATTAACAGTCAATTTGCCACAGTTTAAACAGGACATTAATACTCAATTTGCCACAGTAAAAACAGGACATTAGCACTCTATTTGTCACAGTAAAACAGTCATTTATATTCTCAATCCCAAATGTGCAGGACTGGTAATCCTCTTAAGATCTTAGTTAAATCTTTTTCATGAAGTGGCATTGCTATTAAACTAAAAATAACTTTTTTGTGTCATTAATGATTCTTTTTTTAGTATTGGCGGGTGGGAGTTCATATCCTATTAAATGCCTCTATCTTCAAGACAAGCTCATCTCTCATCTGAAGGAGACAAAGAGGTTCCAATTTAAATATGTATACACTGACATTTTGAAGGGAAAGCTTTACAGTTTTTAGAAATCTCAACAGTCTAGCATTGCAAAAAATCAGTAAGAACATTGACGTCAGACTAAATTAGAAGCATAAATCTAACCTGCAACTGTTTTTTGTTTTCAAAGGACGCCAGTATGATAAAAACGGAAACCTCCTGAAGATTGGTGGACAGAAAAACTCTGAACAGAAATTTAAAGAAAAGGCACAATGCCTTATAAGACCAATACAGCAATTACCGTGTCACCTTTCTCTGGAATTCATGTGAGTAACTAGAATATTGATATAAATCAAGAGGTCATAAAGGTATACTAAAATTTGATTTTTAAAATAAGAAAAGAAGGAATTCACATGATATGTAAACCATATAATTAACAAAACACATTCATGTGTAGTGTACACAGCTTATGATATATTTTGGCTTGTCAAACGAAATGTATCTATTGACCTATGTTTCTATCTGTATATCACCTTTTGTCACCATCATCGTTTTCTTTTCTGGTTGGCATGTATAAATGACTGAATGCATGTTGTATAAATTGTCCAGCATAAGATGACCACTTTAGCGTGTGGATGTTGATGGTGTAGTAAAAACGGAGTGTGCATTTACAATGTACATGTAATATATATTATTATATATATTATATATTATATATATATATATATATAGAGAGAGGAGAGGAGAGAGAGAGAGAGAGAGAGAAAGAGAGAGAGAGAGAGATTTTTTTTTTGCTGTTTAATATTTAAGCTACATACTTTCCCAAGGTCATGTTTTCCTTCACAGGTAAATGGTAAACAGACACAGGGGGAGAACATTGCTGATAACGGAGGTGTTACCCAAGCATACCTGGTAAGTGTCTATTACTTGCGTTTCTTTTTGAAATTAGGTACACTAGCCACAATAACAACAACAACATTGCATTTTGTAATAGGTCAATGACTATTCGCTGTTCAGAAGCATTTATACGAGAATCTGACCTTTAAACAACCTGGAAAATGTTTATTTATATATATATATATATTATTATATATATATATATATATATATATATATATATTATCCTTTTGTATAGTATTTGTTTCAAAATTCAGTGCCTGGCTGTTGTATAATCAGCGCCCATTATGGCCTTAGTCCATTATCTGCATTTTAATTTTCAACTATCTTCCAAACTTTACCTTCCTCGAAAGTGCCGTTTAAAAACTAACCAAGGAACGACCAATTTATTCTTATCTCGCTATAACAGTTATGAGATTAAACTTGAATTGGAACGGTTGCCTCACTCAAAACTATGAGGCCATTTTAAGTCTTTTGTTCTGACTATATAATTGTATTCATTTAAAATTTAAAAGCTGAAAAATAAAATATGTCTTCCGTACAATTCCTATACTATTAAGTTCCACCTAATACGCTAGCAATGTGAAACTTGAGGAAATCACTTCCTCGTACAAATCAGCTGTCAAAGAAGAAATGTACGAATAAGAATATGTAAAGTCGGACATAACTGTCATTAAAAACATAAATAATGATTCTGGTCCATGAACTACAGTTTTGTTCCATTCCATTCCAGGGCTACCATCGTTGGCTGAAATTCAATGTAACCCCGAGCCATCACTTCCCGGTCTAAACTTTACCATGGATCAGTTGTTCTTCATCAATCTAGCACAGGTAATATGCCTGTATTGATTAATTAAAATTTGTACTTTTATCTTTTTTGTTTTAATTACCGTTGCCAAAGGTACTCAGTAGACAGCTACACCTAAAGGGATCATAATTGAGAGATACCAATGGAAACTAGTATTATACACAAGGTAAGTACCAATTTACAATTCCTTTATTCGTCTGAGAAGGTAGCTGAACATGATTTTCAGCTGGGAGACGGGACGCTCTGTAATACATTCAAGGTGGGATAATAGTTTGAAATTTGTTACGACTAGGGGTAATGTAACAAAAGAAAAGACTCAAACAAGCTTTCAAGATTTAAAAGACAAATATTTATTTTCCTAAAATATAACAATATTTCAACAAACAATCAAAGTGAAAGAATTAAAAAATAACTTACAGTATAGATTATCCTTAAAAGTACTAAATTGTTTCTAAAGTTAAATGATCCGGAAGTTAATCCAAATTATTCGAATGAAGAGTATTCCGAATGAAACCTACAATGTGCTGGAGTGCACAACAAGAATCAGTTATATCCAAATATTATGAATTCCAAGTAATCCTTGTGAATATGGAATTCCATACAAGTTCTAGAAATGTTTCCGATAATTCCAACGTAGCTGAATAATACTTAAATTTTAAGTAGCAATACTAAATCCAAAATGTACTGTATATCTCTGAAGCAGAATATCACACAAAATGAACCAATCGCATCGCGTGTATGACCTCTCAAGCTGACGAACTATGACAGAATGACGAACGCTGCGATTACATCTTATTTATCGTCTCTGACGGCGCAGACCAATAAAAACCAATTAGTCTACGTCTCAAACAAAACATCAGAATTGTGATCTTAAAACTCTAATTTCTGGTCAACAAATGAATCATTCTTTGGATTACGAAATTCAGGTCAGAAGTTCAAAAGTTCAAACCCTGACGCTCTGAATCACGTGACATGACTATGCTTCAAGCGAAATATTGATTTTCCCAGTAGCCAATCTATTGCCTCACATACACCGTGTATATACTTTCTACAAGCGAGAGCGGTTAGACTAATTATGCAGAGATCATCAAACTATACATTATTGGGAAAACAAAATGATACATAATTCCGTAAACGATTATTATTAAAAAGCAGGGTCCCCATGCATGGTTTAGAAAAACTAGAAGTCTAACAGGATAAAAGTCAACACGTCGCTTTTCAATCGCTACCAGTTTTTTCAAAACTTCAAAGTAGTATCAAGTTTGTTAAGTATAGGTAATGTCAGATATAAAAATGGCGAACCTGCATACGTATTTCATGACTACAAAAGATAGGGAAGTTAAAAGACGTATGGAATAGTCAATTGTGTTGATTTAAATAAGTGCAGATTTTGCCAGGCTGAAAATTTGAAGGGGCAGACTTTATTTAATATCTGTATTACTATCCACTTAACTCTTTAAAACTGTTTTTTTTTTTTTTTAAATTATTTTAAAAACAGAGTTAATACATGGTTTTCTTCGGTTCTTGTGCTCTAAAAGTGAGGCAACCTGAGACCCCCCTCCCCATATTAATTAGACTACTCAGAGCATTCTAGACATTTTGAAGCAAAATGATCTAGTCGATCAACCGTGCCACCAACGATTGAGCAGTTAACTTTCGGCAGTCTGTATTTAGATTAGGAGAATTGTGCAACCCTTCAACATCTCAGCAACAATATCTTCGGCGATGTTAATCAAATTATGTAGCTTTCATGATTGCAGAGTCCAGTCCACGCCATATATTTGTGAATTAAATATGTGTACATAATTCACACTTTTTTCAGCGTTATTTTCTAAGTGTATCATTTTTCATGACAGAAATCTTTTGTAAAGTATGAGATTAAATGCTAGAGTCTAGACGATGTTTCATGACCTAGCAAACGCACCTTGTATATTTTTATGTTACGATCTGATAGTTGCGGAGCAAAGTGTGTCGGTGAGTGGCAGAAGATATACAATGATACTTTTTTAATTTGGCAATATATAGAATGGGGTAGGATTGGCTACTAGCGAGTGAAGAAAATGAATCTAGTCATTTTATAATATTGTATTATTAATTTATTATTGCCTTGACCTTTTCTTCTCCGTTTAGATTCGTGTGGTTCCAGTAGAAAAGCCGATGATATCAACCACATTCTTACTGGAGCTCACAGTCCAAACAAGTTTCAGGTGAATATGCAAAGCATAACAAATGTACAGAAAATGTGTAAGTATATACATATGTGATAAATTGTACTTACAGTGCCGAATAACTGATACTAAGAGAAGGATAAGAGGATACCTGTAACTAGCAATGTTTGGGCAACTTATTTGTCATAACGTAAAATGTGTATTAAAATATAATACACATCTGGATGTTGATTGGATTAAAGCTAAAATGTTGGCAATAAAGTAGGTCATATTGACTCCCATTGTAATAAAAAGTCAATATTTTACTAATTACGGTCAAAGGAATGTTTTTTGCATGAATGTCACTGGATTTATTTACATTTGGAACAAAAAATCAAAATATTTAGATATGTTGAATATACAATATTCATGTATGTTGAATATACTGTATTCATGTATGGTGAATATACTGTATTCATGTATGGTGAATTATACTGTATTCATGTATGGTGAATATTACTGGTATTCATGTATGTTGAATTTACAATATACATGTATGGTGATATACTGTATTCATGTATGTTGAATATATTGTATTCATGTATGTTGAATATACTGTATTCATGTATGGTGAATATACTGTATTCATGTATGTTGAATATACTGTATTCATGTCTGTTGAATATACTGTTTTCACGTATGTTGAATATACTGTATTCATGTATATTGAATATACTGTATTCATTTATGGTGAATATTCTGTATTCATGTATGTTGAAATATACTGTATTCATGTATGTTGAATATACTGTATTCATGTATGTTGAATATACAATATTCATGGTATGGTGAATATACTGTATTCATGCATGTTGAATATACTGTATTCATGTATGTTGAATATACTGTATTCATGTATGGTGAATATACTGTATTCATTGTATGATGAATTTACTGTATTCATGTATGCTGAATATACTGTATTAATGTATGTTAAATATACTGTATTCATGTATGGTGAATATACTGTATTCATTGTATGGTGAATATACTGTATTCATGTATGTTGAATATACTGTATTTTGTATGTGAATATACTTTATTCATGTATGTTGAATATACAATATCATGTATGTTGAATATACTGTATTCATGTATGTTGAATATACTGGTATTCATGTATGTTAAATATACTGTATTCATGTATGTTGAATATGCTGTATTTCATGTATGTTGAATACACAATATTCATCTATGTTGAATATACAATACTTCATGTACTATGAATATACAATATTCATGTATAATGAACTATACTGTATTCATGTATGGCGAAATACATTATGCATTTTAAAGCTGCCCAAATTCCTTCATAAATCATGTCTTATTATAGTCAGCGTGATCATTTTTCTGTCAGTAAACTATAAATATAGCAATTACCTGCACTTGCTAAACCTGTCAATCATATATATACACCCATTTTATACGTTACAATGATTTGGTATCCTATTGAAAGTTTATCATATTTTTTGGTGAGTAATACATATCTTTGTTTTTTTTCTTTTAGAATTATAGGAAACACCAAAATATGCCGGAATTCTCAAGAGGCATTCAATTTGCCCAGTAGGATCTCAATGATCCCGAGGAAAAATGTTCCTTTTGGTGATCGTTCGAAGATAATTCTGTCCATCATAAGAAAGTATATATTGTAGATAGTAACTACAGCAAAAGGTATCAGTCACCAGTTTCGGAGACCTCATATCCTAAGTACAGCAGTTTTGAACATTGGTTTTGTTTTTTTACCACATCATTGATATTACAAGCAGAAGAAGTATTTGTTTCCGGATCGTTGTGGCATGTACACCACATATGCGTATTTGTCTTGTCTACATAATCATAAATGCATGCACGCGGTCCATTGTATCTATTACAGTCGTATGTGATCAACACATAAACTGCACCATATCCGGTCTAACAGCTCAAAGTATATATAGGACCAGTGAATAAAAAGGCATATAAAGATTCCCCTCTCCGTTCACCACACTAATACCCATTTTACACATATATTTTCCAGTCCAATCTTACAGTATTGACAGTTGATTATGTAATAATGTTTGAACCTACGTTAGAACGCATAAGTCCGTGTAAGCTACATTTGTAAATACGGTAACGAAACTGTAATTGTTTTTACATAGTATGTATCATTTGAAGCTCGTCTGATTTTAGGCTCCTTATTCTATATACATTTCTTTCAATTGTGATGTATCAAAACATAAGATGTAACATCAAAGAGACAAAGCGTTACATGTGTTTGGTATATAGATGTCAATTTATAATTATAATTTAAAACCATGTACCTTGCATTTCTGAATTGAAATCCAGGGCTTTGTGAATATAGCTGAGAGGTTAAACTGCGCTTGCGTTAGCAACATGAATTCTCGTGCACCTTGAGTTGTTACCTTCAATCTTGTTTCATCCTTTTTATGGCGAGGAGCGCATGGCCGCGTAAGTTAGGGATGCTGGTGCAACATTCTTCATGGCCGAGTAGGTTAGGGAGCTGGTGCAACATTTTCATGGCCGAGATTAGGGTGCTGGTGCAAACATTTTCATGGCCGAGTAGGTTAGGGAGCTGGTGCAACATTTTCATGGCCGAGTAGGTTTAGGGTGCTGGTGTGCAACATTTTCATGGCGAGTAGGTTAGGGTGCTGGTGCAACATTTTCATGGCCGAGTAGGTTAGGGATGCTGGTGCAACATTTTCATGGCCGAGTAGGTTAGGGAGAGCTGGTGCAACATTTTCATGGCCGAGTAGGTTAGGGTGCTGGTGCAACATTTTCATGGCCGAGTAGGTTAGGGAGCTGGTGCAACATTTTCATGGCCGAGTATGGTTAGGGAGCTGGTGCAACATTTTCATGGCCGAGTAAGTAGGGTGCTGGTGAAACATTTTTCATGGCCGAGTAGGTTAGGGAGCTGGTGCAAACATTTTCATGGCCGAGTAGGTTAGGGAGCTGTGCAACATTTTCATGGCCGAGTAAGTTAGGGTGGCTGCTGCAACATTTTCATGGCCGAGTAGGTTAGGGAGCTGGCTGCATTTTCATGGCCGAGTAGGTTAGGGAGCTGCTGCAACATTTTCATGGCCCCGAGTAGGTTAGGGAGCTGGTGCAACATTTTCATGGCCGAGTAAGTTAGGGAGCTGCTGCAACATTTTCATGGCCGAGTAGGTTCGGGAGCTGGTGCAACATTTTCATGGCCGAGTAGGTTAGGGAGTGGTGCAACATTTTCATGGCGAGTAGGTTAGGGAGCTGGTGCAACATTTTCATGGCCCCGAGTAGGTTAGGGAGCTGGTGCAACATTTTCATGGCCCGAGTAGGTTAGGGTGCTGGTGCAACATTTTCATGGCCGAGTAGGTTAGGGAGCTGGTGCAACATTTTCATGGCCGAGTAGGTTAGGGAGCTGGTGCAACTTTTTCATGGCGAGTAGGTTAGGGAGCTGCTGCAACATTTTCATGGCCGAGTAGGTTAGGGTGCTGGTGCAAACATTTTCATGGCCGAAGTAGAGGTTAGGAGCTGGTTGCAACATTTTCATGGCGTGAGCGTTAGGGAGCTGGTGCAAACATTTTCTTGGCCGAGTAGGTTAGGGAGCTGGTGCAACATTTTCATGGCCGAGTAGGTTAGGGAGCTGGTGCTTGCAACATTTTCATCGCCGAGTAGGTTAGGGAGCTGAGTGCAACATTTTCATGCCCGAGAAGGTTAGGGAGCTGGTGCAAACATTTTCATGGCCGAGTAGGTTAGGGAGCTGGTGCAACATTTTCATGGCCGCGTAGGTTAGGGTGCTGGTGCAACCATTTTCATGGCCGAGTAGGTTAGGGAGCTGGTGCATACATTTTCATGCCGAGTAGGTTAGGGAGCTGGTGCATGAGAACTAGGCCATAGGTAAAGTTACTAGCCGGCACGGGTTCGATTCCTGCCTTGGACTACAATTATAACTATCTAACCTGTTTGACTATTCTGTTGTCATTATACATATATAATTCAAGTGTTAATTCTAGCCGTGGTCGATATGTCACGACACTCTCATTAATATTCGTTTTTTTACATATAAGTCTGTATGTGAAGATTAACTCACTATTGTACCAAAGTTCAACACTATTGTACCAAAGTTCAACATTATTGTACCAAAGTTAACACTATTGTAACCAAAGTTCAACACTATTTTGATGTGCATAATTTACATGTTTCAAACAAGCGGCCTCCCTCCGACGCTCGTGCAAATTTCGTTTAGCTGAACTTTTTTTTTCTTCATCTTTATTCAGATTTTATCTTTACAATGATGTTGATACAACCAAGATCACACGCAGGAGAGAGAGAGAGAGAGAGAGAGAGAGAGAGATGAGAGAGAGAGAGAGACGAGAGAGAGAAGAGAGAGAAGAGAGAGAGAGAGAGAGCATTTTTCTGTTGATAAGGTAGGAATTGTGCCACATATTTACAAGTGCTTCTTTTGTAATTAAAATATTTATTATAAACTTTCTCGTTCTCGAAGTTGTCTATTTTATACAAAAATAAAACTTCTTTGTTAACTTTGAAACATGAGATGTTTTACTGTAATGTTTTATTTTAAATTTTTTTTACTTAAAATACGTTACAAAGTAAAAAAAGAGAAAATATGGACGAAAGGTAATATTTGTTGATTATCATCAGTATATGGCTGAATGGTGAGTATTTTGTTATTTGGCAAGGGAGAAATTGTAATTCGGAGACATAAGGAAATGTAACGGATTTTATGTACAAACTTGAAAAACACTACCCACACCATTAAGTTCGGATTTTTCTAACTTGGTTTCATGAAAAAATAAAGCAATTATGGAGGGCATAAATATCTTTAGAAACAAAATGCTTGATTTTGTTCTAAACATTATAAGAGTACAAAAGACTATTTTACAACTCGATATACATATATGTTATAGATATATATATATATATATATATATATATAGTATATATTATATATATATATATATATATATATAATGGCTAAATAGGGCTTAGTTGTAAAAGTTAGAAACTGTCAACATAATTTATAAAATTTCATTTACAGACGCACTAGTTGCATTCAGGTGTTTTACAACTGCTTGGGTAGCATCACAAAAAATAATGTACAACGAATTCCGGAAATACAGAACTTATTGTTTTACGGAGGTAAAATAAATACAAAACATATGGTATTTACGAGAGAAGAATGACAAAGTTTACCTCAACAAATACTATTCTTCTCTGAATAATTATTACCCATTTGATCTTCGTTTCTTTCCTCTGCAATTTCTTGTACTGTCACGGTTTGTCTATATACCTTTGGAATCCCTCTCGTTTCTATATCAATATTGACGGTAGCGTTTATCTAAGTTTAAGCGAGTCACTGCATTTCTGTAAGTTGTTGTTGTATACGACGATAAAAAAAACTATTTCTTGTTTCAAATGACACACTAAAAACTCAGTAGACGTGTGAAATCTATAAGACACGATCAACGACTCAAATGACACACTAAACAACTGAGCAGAAGTGTGATATATATAAGACACGATCAATGACTCATATGAACAAGACAACGAACCAAGTTTTTGCGACAACCGCCTTAACAAGACAAACCTTAAATCAGGCCCTCCCACAACCCCCGAGGGAAAAAAAGAGAAACCAAACTGGCACTATTTTTTATTACTGACGCGCCTAATACTTATCTGGATCCTATGTACAGAAACAACAAGGTTGCTGAACACAAGCTTGATTACATGAACACACATTTTACAAGGGAGTCCGTTAATTACCGTTCACTGGACTCTACAAATATTGTAATCATTGCCGGCAATAATGATCTCTGCACAGGACTAGTCATGGATTGTTTGCGTGAAGTGAATTAAACTTTATAACCATGTCAAGCTAAATATCATAACTCATTTGTGCATGTACTACACTCCCTATCGATACAGGATGGTCCTGAATCAAACAGGAATCGAACCTAATTTAATAAAGGCTTTAGCAGCATAAAATCATTGAAAAATCATTGAAAATCGTATGATGAACTAAAGTGATTTGCATTGAAAAAGTAATGATGGGGTACACTTTAATAAATCTGTTATTTTCCACACTTATCTCAATGACAGGCTTGGTTTTCCTCATTACAACACATATATAAATCCAACAGACGTCGCACCTCGGCCACCAGTTTAATTTTCGCAAGCCCATCTAGCATGGGTCCACCAGGAACTTTTATTCCGACCCGTTTGGGGATGTTTTTCGTGTCATACAAACGATCATGGTGAGCGCATACGACCAAGCGCAGTCAAAACGACAGCATGCTGCACGCGCTGGTGAATGAGACGAAAGGACTCGTCAGCGCCAGTGAGAATGCCCCTGTGAGCTTTCCCCATATGACACCCGAGACATGTCGCACGCATATCCGTCCTGGCGAGTCCATCTTGGTCGCACGTGCAACCCATTTTCAACCATTTAGAGAAATATGCGAGCTAGATATAATATGTAACCTGACCATATATGTAACCATTGCAATCCGACCTCCCATTTAGAGAAATATTCGAGCTAGAGATAATTTATATAAATGAATGGCAGTTATGTTTGTCAGTGATTAATGATTGGAGAAACTAGGTGCTGTGGAAAATCGTGTTTGAGTAATTACTGTATAACTCATCTTAAAGGCAGCGTCAAGGGAAGCATTTTGCCCGTAAACTATCGGTTGTGTGGAAAGGGCACGCATTCTTAGCTACGACTCGGCGCCCATGTGGTTGTAAACGTGTACATAACAGGCTAGTTTACAAAGAAAGGAGGGATAGAATGTGGTTTGCAAATGTATTGTATAAACTAAAGAAAGTACAACCTCCCATTTAGAGATATACTTGCCAGTTACTCATATGTATAATTGCGTTTGTACAGTAGGCACGTAGGGTATGTGAGGAGATTGAGACATTGACTGGATTTCGACCCTAACTATCCTCGAAGTCGCATAGCACTGCAACAGCTTCAGGAGAAGATGCAGTCAAAGCAAAGAATGGTTGATAATGCTATACAAACCACAGACAAGGAAGCTGACCAACTTCAGAAAGAAGTTGCCCGGTTAACAGTATGCTGCAGAAGCGGATAAAAACATTTTTTTCTTAGTGAGGCCCTAACAAAATAACTATGCTCACTTTGAGTACGATTGGGTAACAGTAATAGCTGAAACAGACGGTAAAACAATGTCGTTTTGTTGTTGTTGACAATGTTACGCGATATAAGTGATGATGCAGCTATTATGATAGACTGTATTGCCTGTACATACGATATACCAAGAAAAGACATTGTAAAGATTGTAACATGTCTTGTGGGAGAGATACCACTATCGTACCAAATGTCCCTATCAAATGAACTTGGTAATGATTTTATC
The DNA here is from genome assembly GCA_029931535.1 of Margaritifera margaritifera. NCBI lineage: Eukaryota > Metazoa > Mollusca > Bivalvia > Unionida > Margaritiferidae > Margaritifera > Margaritifera margaritifera. Next base: position 11,850 of record JAQPZY010000526.1, read on the forward strand.
CGGTACAAAGAGAAAGGACTGAACGTAATTATGCACTATTGGACCGCGTTTAAAGTCAATGTCTTTTTTTCTCCAAAGAATTAGCCTGTTGTCCTATCTTCGAGAACGAAATGTAGAGCAACCGAGAACGGAAAAGAGACGAGCTTGATATGAAATAACAATCGATTTTTAACAAAGGCAACAGGAGGTCGAAACCAACATTGAGCACAAAAGAAGATTAAAAGCTTACAGCGCAGATTAACCATCTTCAGAACAATGACCGAAAAACCCAAGAGGCTGAATTGAAGGCCTGCTTGGCTTGATACAACTAAGGCTAAACGGGATGCTGCGGAAGCTCGTGCGCACATTTCAGCGCCTAAAGCTAGTGCACTAGAGGCCCGGCAAGAGCCTCGCCGCTATGAAACACTATGTGATGCTCGTGACAAAGGAATTTGCAGCTCAAGAGCTAGAGTAACAACAACACATAGACAAAAATATGAGGTAGGTTTGTTATATATTTCCATTTTTTTTTTAAAATTTACCAAAAGGAGAGTGTCTACCATTCAGAAATGTAATAACAAACTACATATACAAATATGCACCATTACAATACTTGCACTTGGGTAAGAATAGTGAACTGGGGGCAGTGTGATTGAATAAACGAGCCACCAAAATGAAGGCAGCTCGCACATTTCTTTTTCCTTTGCTGTGGGATGGAATATGGTTTTACATTTTGACAACCCTGTGCTGCATCCTCCAGACATCCGGCCACCTACATAAGTCTGCTTCTGTAACTGAAAACCCGTCTTTTGTAAATTGTAAAAGTTGACGGCCCTACTGTTCCGACAAAATTGTGTAGGTTCAATCTGTACACACTGAAAACGTAGTGTTGCCCAGTGCGCTAACAAACTCGTGTAGCAAGGTCCGCATGCCATTGAGAATAAGGTGCGAGATTGGCAGTAGCCTTCTGAATGTTCCTCGCTGTATCTTGTCAATGACCAGTCAAGCTTTGTGCGTAGGCTGCCATTGCTGTAGGCTAACGCTTCGCTCTTGCGTGGTAAAGCTGCCCCAAGGCAGCCTTGTTATAGTGTCTGCCGGCATGTTCATATAAAAGGTTAGCTACGTACGTTTTGTCGTTGTCGCTGACCTCAGCACAATCATACGGCAGACACAATGCCTTGGTTTTATCGTGTGGAACGATTTTGTGCTGCACAAGCTCTCCAAGAAATGTAAAGTCAATCCCCAGCTTCTGTTCGTACACTAGCACCATTCTCGAGACAAAGTCATGCTTCGAGGGAAAGATAATTGGGTCTGTGTTTCCAGCTGCTAGGTAACAGCGAAGAGTGGGTCAGATCGGACCACCGCTAGGCTTCTGTAGACAGTCAAACTAGGATAGCACAGGCAAAGATGTATGGTAGCTTGGCAGTCATAGCAGTATAGGCGCTGACAACGTCTATTTCTATAATTCTGACAACTTGTGTACCTGCTGGCTCTTGCACTTGCTCTTGAACAGCGTTGCAGCGCTTGTGCGTGACTTAAACCACAGCGCGGAACTCGGTGATAGTAATCAAATAGGGTAAGCACATCTTGGATGTAGTGGGAAAGTGTAGTCCGGAAAGGAGGGGGGGGGGGACACTTCTTTGGAGAGTTTTTCGACCCATCCCATAACCTGCTGGTACAGCTGTTCGGTCCAGCTCTTGCGATCGTCATTTTAAACGCCCACAATGTCGCTAGTTAGAGCGCGCCAAACTCTGTCGAGAATTGTGCCTACTTGAACAGAAAAGCAGTCCACAACGCCATTGCCACAAACCAAACTGCCAGGCTCGATGTTGACCGCTGCACGGTACAGCTCACGGAATATATATCCTAGGGTTCTTCACTTGTAATGCAAACCACTCTGGTGTCTTCTTGCTTTTTGTTTATATTTGTCTCTTGCTCACCCTATCGCTCTCGCCCTTGAGCGGCAGCAGCAGCCAGGCGAAGGGATTCCACGATGTCGTTGGCAGAGTCTACATGAATAACTAACTATTTGGCGTTGTTGGTATGTGGCCACCTGTCTCTAAGCTGGTCGCTAGTTTTTTGGTTCTTGAGTTCTACCCGAACAGACTTGTTGGCGTTAAAGCTGCTCAAAGTCCTTTGCATCTTTGTCGACAAACCAGACATGTGAGTTGTGCAGCATGAGCGCAAAGGTCAGAGCTTCTTTCCTTGGGTAGATGTTGTTAATGCGTCGCTCAGGCTCAAACCGGCAAACCATGCTACCCTGGACATCGATTGAAATTCAGGATACTCGCCACTTACGCAGCAAAACCTCTGCGTCATTCCACAACATCTCACAGGGCTCATCGTCAGCGGGGAAAGGCTGGCTGGGACGAGCAAGCTTCCAGAGACCTTCGTAGGTCTGGATTTGGCCGTTAGGTGACGCGTCTCCAGAGCATCCTTGTACTGGCCGAGAAATGCGCTGAGCAAACAACGGTTAGGTCGAAAGTACCGACATTACCATAGAGTTTATGAACGGTCCACCCAACTGGGAGAATGATTGGTATATATCGTCCTCGCGAGCTCCTCCTTCGGCCAGTCATGCGGAGTATGTCATATTTCAAAGCGTATAAAGACAACACGAACCTCAGACTCGAGAGAGTCACGGATATCTAACCAGTTTAGCTCGCTCACGCTCACAATTTCTGCGTTACAGGAAACCCAACCCTGCTTGTCTTTGCGAAAGAGCTTGGCTTCTTCTCATGTAAGCTTCAATGCACTTTTTCAAAACGTCTGTTTCCAAGTCCTATTATCCATTTTTACTTTTCTGCTCACAAACGAAACTTCAACCTCTGTGTTGTAGGCTTGAAAGAAACTGCTGGATTATCAGTTTGAACAACACTTGTGTCGGGGTTGTAGATCAAAAGTCATAATTCTGTCTTGTAACACTCGCACTTATGCAACTGCTAGCTAAAGTGGGTTTTCGCTTGCTTGCTTAAGAGCGAGAGCATAGCGCATGGTCGAAGTGGGCCGCTGACGCGGGGGGTTGATTGACAAAATCAGACACAGTCACCACTAAAGATTCATGGCTAAAAAGGCCTCTCTGAACCAAGTTGTTAAGTTCCTGTATTGCCTTCTTATCCATCATGTGTAGGATTATCACTAGCTAGAATATTTCTCTAATAGGTGGTGGAGCAACCACGTGCAATGATTGCATATCGTCAGTTAGAGATTATCTCTATCCCTAATATTTCTTTAAATGCGAGGTCGGAGTGCAGTTGTTACATATATGGTCAGTTATAGATTCTCTCGAGCTCGAATGTTTCTCTAAATGGTTGAAAAATGGCTGCGCGTGCGACCCAATAGGTGCTCGCAGGTGTCGCATGGGAAAAGCTCACTGTCGCTGGCAAGCCATTGGTCTCATTAGCCAGCGCGCGCAGCATGCCGTCATTCCACTCTGCAAGGTCGTTGGCGCTCTCCGGAATCGTTTTTATGACACGAAAACATGCACACAAATAAACAAAAAAAAAATAGGCCTGAGAAAGACCCCAGCGATCCCATGCTACACTCGCGATCTGCGATCCGGTTGTTTTGAATCATTTTTCCCAGCCTGAGAGGGGTGGCTTGCGAAAAATTGAATTTATGGCCGGGGGGCAGGATAACAACTTCGTTCACAGACTAAGAATCCTTTCAAAACACACAGCTGACCAGCTTGTTATGTCTTTGTTAGAGTTGTCTGAGCTCATGCAACTAGAAAAAGTTCGATACTGTACGCAGATTGTATTATCTATTGATCAACAGAGTTCCGACGGAATATATAATCTTGTCAGTTCTTTCTTTAGTTAGTTCGAAGATGCGATTGTTCCTTCATTACAAAATGGACACTCTCGTAACACCCTCTATATTTGTATCCCTGTTTAACATACACCTATCACAGTTCATATATGGCTATATGCATATACAATTTTTAAAGATTCATTCGTACTATCATTGGAACATATTTAACTTACATTCACCACATTTATCATGTGGTTGTATCTCAGCATGTGTTACTCGGTCAAACTGTGATTTACTTTTCACGCTGGAGTCATTTTGCATTTTGTATCAAAATTGGTATGTGGATTAAATAGCTCAGATATACCAATATAGGCGCCTGTGACCTATTTTTCACGTTAGGGTGATTGAAGTAATTGTTGACGTTCGCTCGCAAGATAATCTCAGCTCCTCCAAAATTATCAGGCAGTGACCTATTTTCCATGGTTAGCATTTCTAAATGATCGTTATTAACACCAGTCAGACAAAATTAATACGTTAATACATCTCAGCATGAGTTACTAAGCCATATAAAAAGAAGGTCACTGTAATTTATTTCTCTCACTAGAGTCACCTTTCTTTTTGAAAGGTTCGTTCGTAACACCCTCTATATCCTGGAACTTACTTTACCTACACTCATTAAATTTGGTAAGTGGATGAATCGCAGTAGATGTAGGTCAACCATGCCAAAAAAGGCATTGTTACCTTTCCATGCATGTTCGGTAATGTAGAAAATGCCTGACGCGCCTTCCTGCACGTAGTAAGTCGCGATTACTGGAGAAATTTTAAAGTTTCAGGAAGGCAGCAATTTGTAATATGACCGATGTTTAATGAAAAGATTGATTGAAAACAATGACACAAATCTTTGAGCAATCATTGTCAAATGCTAATGCAAAATAAAAAAGATGTTAATCCTATTCGATACAGTCTACGAATACAGGGGCAGACTGGGACCAGCAGTACAACACGAGGGTATTTGCAGGTCATACAGTATAAAACTAGGTTTGCTGTATAGGGTTCACTTATTTTATATTTCTAGTGCTTCCAACATTTGCTCTTAAGAACAGGGGAAATATCAATAACAGCGCATTAAATCAATGGTTGAGAATACCTTAGTATTTAGCTAATGTAGCTTCTTGACGGTAACAATTTTTTTTTTTAAAAATCGCTTCTTAATCATGCTAAGGCATTGTTCAAGACCTTCGGGATAATTTTGAAAGGAAACATTGGCAGCGGTGAGTTTAGCAATGGGAGATAATCCACCCATTTCCGGTGGAAACATATCAGAGCCGACAAGTTCCAAGTGACCAGCGACGTCAACCTTTTTCACCAATCGGCATAGTATGTATCAAATCAGTCCGCACAGCCAGAAAAGGCGCGATTATAATCAATCGAAGTGTGCGAGTCTCTAAAGCCCGCTTTGCAAGCGGTATGGATCTACATTGTCCGGTCTACCAGGTGATGGTTGATATAAATGCTGGATAACTGTTTGGATTATTAGTAACCTCTTTTTATGCACACGTTCACATCGTGGCAAGCTACACCTGAGCAAATTATTTTGCTTTTGTTTTCGTGTCAGATTAAACAATTGGTTGATGGTTGAAAGTTATCAATACATGTGTTACATGTAGCTATGAAACCACATTTGCAACATTCAATATGATTCCATATTTTTATGAAAAGTAAAACTTTTTTGTAGCTTATTATTTTGGTAAACGAAGTACCATCTAAATGTGTTTGTATAATTGATGGTGATTTGCAAAATTTGAATTTGTCTACCTCTATTTGGCATTACTAAATAAGTGTACAAAAAGGAAATGATGTTATATAAAGAATATAAATCATATGGAGAATAAAAGCCCTTTCATGTGCATTGGATACAGCAAAGGATCGCGTGTATCAGGGATTGCATTTAAGATAAATGCAAGAAAAAAAATTGACAACAAACGGTGTAAAACAAGCTTTTAACTAGCCTAAGCGCTTTTGTGGAAGGCAGTTAACATGCAGAGACAAACAAGACAGACAGAAAAACACAAACGACTGTGTTTAATAGATGTATTGTTTGAATTTAAGATGCCGCATCTATTTGATGTGAACCCCGATGATAAAATGACAACCTAATTTGTATTAACGTACAAAAAGACGAGCAACTGCGTATCAATTTTCTTAACATAATGTGGTGTAATTGTAGATTATATCCCAGATATTTCATTGTTTCTGTAATTACAGTCATAACACAACAAAAATAACAATACAACAAAACCTACAAAAACAGTAGTAATTGTAGGAAACGTAATATTAAAGAATAATGAACTAAATGAACGAATTATTTAATTTATCCTAACAGTACATCCTTACCAGGATACGACAGATTATCTCATAAAGCAAAAGAAGTGTACCATCACCGCCAGATCCAGATTCGCGAACTCATTTTCCACTTTAGCTTCTGGGACTACTCTTACAATTTAATAACTTGGTAAGAGAAAAAAAAACTACCTCCAAATCAATGGCACCGCAATAGGTACAAATATGCTCCCCAATTTGCTAAAATATTTATATTAGACTAGAGTTTCAGCTTTTATGGTCATTTAGACTTACACCATACCAGTGGGTACACTTCGTCGATTACATAGAAATGAAATGGCAACATGAAAGAAAAAATCTGGTTGACTTTATATCAGAAGCAAACATTTTGAATCCTTTAATAAACTTTACGGCAGAAGTTTCCAATACAAACGACGTATTTCTGGGCACAACAACCAGACTTTAAAGCTCAACTCAAAGCCTACTGATATTTTCTCCCATCCAGCTGTCATCCAACATCCTGTATAGCCTTGCACTGTGGATTCACATAATTTGGTCCGACGATGAAATATTCAAAAAGAATTCAGAGTTGTCTGAACATTTGATGAACCGAGGCTACAAGAATGATCTGATATCAGAGACAACACAGGGGGCGAAACCAACAAACGTTTAAAATATAAGGAAAAGGAAATGATTGATTTGGTATCTTTTGTCCTGAACTGCATCCTACCATACATACAACCTAAAAGTAAGTCAAATCGTCCAGAAACACTGACCTATCGTGGAATCGTGCGACACACTAAATGTAATCGTCTCAAAACTAACCAGTACTAGCCTATCACAAAAAATCTAAAAACCTCAGAGACATCGTAGTCAGAGTAAATTTAACGGCAATCACAAGTCAAAACCATACTGGCACATTTGGTCCCTGTGGTGATAAACTTCGCAAGATCTGTTAACGTATGATAAAGACCAACACATTGTCTAGCACATGGACGAGCAGAAAATTGAACATGTATTATCCAAACAGAACGTGCAAAACAGAAAATAAAATGTATCTCATCACATGTTAGATTTACGATCTTCAGTATGTCGGAGAAACTGAAACATTATACAAAAGGATACATTTCCACATATCTGATTGGATGACAAAGTAGATGGAATGAAGTATAGGTTTACTGCATTTCCTTGGAAAAATATGTACGAGTTTTTCCGAGCGATACTGCACGACGTTAGGAGTACAATATCGATCAGATAAAACTCGTTCATATTTTCCTATTAAAATGTAGCAACTTATTTATTATATACTCATTTTTATATCGTAGGAGTCATTCGAAAAAGAACCCATTTCATCTCCCTATACAAACACATTGAAAAAAAGAGGAACTTATCTTTCACAACGTATGCCTCTTTCTGAGACGAGAGCGTGTAACCAACAGTAACGCTCATTATTATACACTCATGTTTTTCTCCTTTAGCTTTGCATTGTCTGAATTGTGCATGATTTCTAGATACTACACGGCTTTATACTGCACGACACGTGTGTCTAAAAATAGTATCGCGTTTTAGGAGCTACTTTTATTTAGTTAACAAACAAGACACCGGAGCTTTTGCTTTATTAGATTTGTCTGTGGATGAACTAAGCAAGCTGTTTGACCCATTTGAAAGTAGAGATGATAAATCTGATGATGTGGATGAGTTCCTTGAGTCACAAAATAAACTTTCAACCAAGTAAGCGACTCAACGTGATATTCGCAATGCCCAGCGGTGGCTTTATGACAACAAACGTGAGACGTGCAGTATTGAAAATATCAGTCTGATCATTTAAAAACTTGTTTAGCCTATGGTTCAGACTATGAACCGTGCTCTCTAGAGTCAATAAAACTAACATAGAAGGGTATCTTAAGGCCCAAGGATATTCCATCTCTCTCAGAGACAACCCATTTTACAAGTCAGTCCTAGCACTAAATTCGAAACAAATACAACTAAAGATGGCGGGTTTTGGTATAAAAGCATGTGCCTCGGAGCCAATAAGCCAAGATAACGAAGAAGTCTTATTTTCCGCTGGCGAAATGGGCTCTCACACCCAAGCCGCTTTGCAATTTTCCCTGTTTTAATTTTTTGAGAAAATGTTTGGATTTATAGTACAAGTCATATAGGTCATGTAGCTGGGGTCCCTCCAACAAATATCATGCAAGTGACAGTACATAAAAATGTGTCATTGATAGCTGGTAATAAGAATGGCAATAAATGTACTTACCTTTCTGCATCTTGAATTTCTTCAAAATGTACTTACTGATTCACGGCGCGAAATTGCACTGCAGTGTAGACTACATTTCCAAGATAAATCACATTTCAAGGAGAATTTACTGTTCTCCAAAAACGAAACGAATTTGATATTCCCTAATAAAAAATATTTAATCCTGCATCTTCTTGAGAATTTCAATTAAAAGAATTTCGTATTTTGTCCACCTTATGATTCCAAGCTATCAACGGCAGAACTGAAACATGATTGTAGCTTGCTATCAAGGCCAGTCACTCCAGCAACATTTACATCGTACGGTATCGACCCAGCTAATAATGCCAGTCCACCACAACTAAGAGAGCAGAATTTAGTTGGATCGACATAAAAACAAAATTCCTCCATTCCAGACCAACTGAGATAGTTGTTCCAAGGCGTAGTCATTCACAATATGACTTTAAATTTCAATTTTAAGTATACCAAAATGAGATTTCTTTTTAAACGAATAACTGAGCGCGCGATGTGCTACCAAGATCAATGGTGTGCGCATGTATACTGTTACTGTGTATTTTTTTAGCTACGGTTGTGTATTTACTTTGGCATCTAGTATAAATTCAGTTACTTTGTATCTTGTAGTGTGTTCTTTTTATTATTCAGCTTCAGGTAGAAAAGCAAAACGATTATATAATAAAATATTTGCATAGGAAAATTTGAACTCCTAACGTCGTCCAGTATAGCTCAGAAAAACTCGTTGATATTTTCCCATAGAAATGCAGTAACCAATAATTATGACGTAACTTTCCAACATTATTGCAGACAGGTTAGGGGATTATTTAAAATTGCAAACGTCAAAACAACAATTTTTCTTCGACACACGTGTCATTGAGTATGAAGCAGTTCAGTATGGAGAAATACTGCAGGAGTCTGATGATGTTAAGTAAACGGAGGAAAATATGAGTATATAATAAAACAAGGTTATGACGCAGATTTAAAGATCATAGTACATTACATACCAGATTTCAAAGTGAAATTCAACTATGCTGTTGGCGGTGATAGTACCTATGTGCTACCGAGAGACATGGTGATATAAATGGGTAGTATCGTCGGACACAAAGAAAACAATTTAGAGAAAACCAGAGTTTAAATGTGACTTTAACCTGACACCAATACCATGGTATTGCAAAGTCTGGTGAAATATCCGTGACTGTACAACAAAATTATACAGGACAAAAAGAAGACAATGTTAACAAAAATTATGTAGAGTGAAAGGATGATGAAGTTGTTGCTACTCTGGAGCACCTCGCCTCCAACGACGATATTTATACTGTCAGGTCTGCCAATTCTATCCGATTCTCGGATCTTCAAAGGACATATAACAATTTAGAAGCGCCAAAACCAGTCTTGATCACGAGGTAAGCACCACAAAGTCATTTACATTGATACTGATAGTTGCTGGAGTTGCTATAGTTTGCCTTTCCTAAACGTTTATAAACCAAGATTTGAACTCACTGATGCTAGAATGATAAAAAAGTTTAACTCTTGACTAATGTCATTTTTATCCAATAATGTGCGCACAAAAGAAACTAAATAAGTAATAAAAAAACATGAGTCAGGAGTTGGACCAACCATGTTTCAACGTTTATAACAATAGGAAGTGAGAGAACTCACTTTACTAATCCAATAGCGTAGAAGTTAAGTTCACGGTAGACAAGAAGTTATTTTTCTTGGTTTATTTTTTCATGTGATATAAACTAACACACAGTGTTTATAATATTTGGGAATGATTACAAAGCTCTGCATATCATAGTCCGGAGTATATTGAAAAGAAAACAGGAATGACACTGTACAGATACTTTTTGCTATTACATCCTTTGAATAGCGTGCGTGGCTGTATTTTTAACAGACTTACGAAGTAATATGGCGACGCTTTACATTTACTTCTGAGAGAGTGACACGTGTAAGGTGAAGTTGTTTGAATTTGCAAGAATCGCAATGAAGAGAATGTTGAGGTACCTCTATGATATTTGCATGTACTGTAGCTGAAATTTCTTTACATATTGTACTTGTGGAAATTGTACATGATCTAAGCACACAACTGACAAAAATAACCGCTCCCATGCGCTCGAAAAATCAGTCTGAATTAGTCCAAAGGACACTATTTTTAGCAGTTATTAATATAATTTTGCCAGAGTAGGCAATATCAGCTTCTGAAAGTAGAATGAATGAATTACAAAATATATAACAAGTAAAAAAAGTTATCGGCTCTTTTTTACAATTTACTATGTACTGTCACTTGCATGATATTTGTTGGAGGGACCCCAGCTACATGACCTATATGACTTGTACTATAAATCCAAACATTTTCTCAAAAAATTAAAACAGGGAAAATTGCAAATTTACAATTTACAAGCGGAGCTAGCAGCTTTTTGATAGGTGCACATATGAAGTAAGGCCAAGCTGTATACTTTATAACCCAAATTGCAACCATCAAAAATACACAAAAAAAGAGAGAATTAAAAGTTCTTTTAATAATACCTAAGATATACAAAGTCTTTTAAAATAGCCATCAGAACCAGTGAGGAAAACCTGGGTAATTATTTTTCTTTAAATATCTAACCCTATGCAAAATACGAAAATAGAGAGCGCCATCTAAGTTGATAACAGAAACGTTTGACCATTTCATTTTTGCGACATTAACGCTAACTTCTGAACTGAACGGCTTTTCATGGCAGTCTTAGCTGACGTCGAACTGTAAAACACTTTTCATACTAAATGATGATGTTAAAATACATGATCTGTTATAAATGGCAGTATCCATACAAAATCATTTCAAATTCGAATTTAAAGAAGAAATCACACCAAAATGCTTTTCTTTGTTCTCTTTGTTGGCGTCAAAAAGTGAAAGATTTGTACACAAAGATGATATAAATGATGTTATGATACACAATCTGTTGTATTGGACAATATTTAAACTACATCACGTATAGAAACAGAGTTGTTCAATGAAACTGTAAATACAAGATCATGAACTTATGAACAACAGTACTTTAGAATGCTTTTCTCTCTCTCTCTCTCTCTCTCTCTCTCTCTCTCTCTCTCTCTCTCTCTCTCTCTCTCTCTCTCTCTCTCTCTCTCTGTTTACCCATTGCTTCTCACATTACTGTACATGACATTCGTGTTATTTATGCAAAGACAAAGTACCAGATTTAAAGTGACTTTTGTATAAATTGAATACACGGCACGGTATTCGTGTGTTTATATACATGTATATATATATATATATATATATATATATATATATATATATATATATATATATATATATATATATATGTGTGTGTGTGTGTGTGTGTGTGTGTGTGTCTGTGTGTGTGAACGTGTGTGTACGTGTGTTATTTTATATAAATAGGCCCATATCATAACTTTTCAGATATGTAACACGTCACAAATGATGTCAAAGTGTTATGCATCGGAAAGGAGTACCAACTGAGGCTTCCGAATGTATTTCAACGTTATTTCACTACACTATTCTGCTGTTTGGTCAAATAAAGTCAAAAGTTTTTGTCTTGCCACACATAGAGTCTTAAAGTTGGTGCTCATTTCAGATGAGACTTGTGAAGATGGTCGATTAGTTTTAATCTTTTCCTCGCCAAGGCTCGAAAACAATAGGAATTGTTCTACTCGTTTTGTAGCTTTTGTTTTAAATGAGCACTCATATAAGATCTTCTATGTACAATTTATATCTGTGTTTTATTTAGGGGAAACTGTGTTTGATTTAATGCATAATCACAAGAAATTTGAGACAAGCCATAACATTTTCGTGCTTCAATTATTAAAATGAGGCGACTTCCACCAAATGTTTGCAATCAATTATTTATTTTTTTTTGTTTTGCTTGTGTGTTTTGTTTTGTTTTTCTCCTTTATTCATATTTCAAGAAAAATGTTTCATTCTAAATGGCCTAACAAATCACACTAGTAAATGTATATGGTCCAAATAACCACTGTCTACAGTGTTATGACAACTGAATCCAAAAAAGTACAAGACTTAATTGAAATTCGAGTATTTATTGTTAAGAGATAAAGAATACGTTAAATTTATTTCAAATGCTTTTCAAGAAGTTAAAATTATATTGAGATCAATATATTATAAATACAGGACAGGATCTTTCATAGTTGCTTAGAAACAAGGAATTATTATTTGTTTACCCAAACCTGATAATACTAAACACTCTATATACAAGTGGGGGGGGCATATAACTCTATTGAACGTTATGCATAAGTTGACCTCTTTCTGCTTTGCTAATAGAATTGATATATACGGTTAATTAATGAAAAACAAAAAGGTAATATATCAGGTAGATTCATAGGTGAAAATATAAGGATTAGCTATGACCTTTTTTCGAAACTATTTGCCTCTTACCAATGTAGTAACTTTTAATAATATAATCGCCTTCCCAGTTCGTAAAAATCAGAATTACGTCATTTACCTGATAGCAGATCTAAAAGTATGTCTTTAAAATATTATATAAAGGGGTATTTTTCTATGATTAATGATTCAATATAACATAATAGTTGCCCATCAAATTTTCAAAACATTTCAACGTTATACCTTTTTCCGGTCATAATTACCTTTTTATGCATTTACATCACTTCCGACGTGAACCAATTTTTAAATTAACTCTCTTGAGACAGTACTAATCAATATTTTCAAATATTTCTCGTGTATTAATCAATTAATGCCACTAGCATATTCTCAGCTGATGATAATATACCATCTTGAATTAATTAACCGTGTTCTAATTTTCGTTTTCCTTCGAACTCTTTGCGTTTAGTTGTTTATTTCCTTTTTGCTGTTATTTGTTAAAGTTCTCTGACTATTTCGGAGCGTAAAGTTGTTTTTAATGTTTCCAGTGACTATGTTTGGCCATAACCAAACCCTCCGTTTCCGTTTGTTCTTAACTATTTAAATCACTCACAGCTTATGTCATGGCTCGTATGAAATTTTAGGTAGAGTTGACTGGTCGCTTGACTCTAAGGAGCACGTATCCTAACGCCACAAGTGTTATGGCTTGGAGTGTGAAAAACACAATATAAAGACACCACATCACCCACCATCGCAGGTGGAGAGAAACTGGTAGGACAGGGGTGGGTCTGTGCTCAAAAGGAGCTTGTCGAAACTTTCCTTTTTAAGAAATTCGTACGCCTCCGCTCGACGCAAGGCATCAATGATATCGTTTTATCTCAGCGTGTCCCTAAATGAGTCTTCGTCTTTGCAGTATAAGAGGGCTATCTACGAGGTCCGGAAACGGCGTTATACTTTATGAACCACACGCTGATGCCGACATGGCGGCTGACAGTGGCGAGCTTAGTAACGGACATTTCCTTATGCAGGACGCCAGAAAGAAAGGCACAATTGTTGAGCACAAACAGAGTGATGGTATCCTCGAACTTTTTAGCTAGCACACAAAACAGGGCCGTCAGGATTCATCAAAAGTGCTCCAGCATTTTTTTTAAAATTATTTTTTATTTTTTTTTATTTTTTTATTATTTTTTTTCCCGTGGGCCCATAGTGATTTGTACGCCTTGTTGAGGCATATAATAGGAAAGGTAATGACGATAAAATCGAAGTGGCCCTTAAATGAAGATTCGAGCAGTTCACAGACAACATATTCTTGCCGTTGCCGCGGCGGCCGACGATCATGGCTCAGTGTGACTAAGTTATCAAAGATCTCGTGCACGGTTCCCAAGGGAGGATGAAGTGCGGGGCTTGCCCTGAGGTTAGTAGATAGCTGCCACAAGCTGGCCATTTTGTATCTTGAGCTGCGCGTCCATGATGATGTATAAGTACATGTTTAACACGCCTGCCAATTTTTCAATTTGCAGCGTTACGACTTCGCCCGCGTTTCAACAAGCCTTCCTGACCTGTGAAGCGAGAGGTCTTACGTTGACCTCATATTGATGACAAGGGCAAACCGGTTTTGGTAGAATGCACCAACATCGATCTCCGGCAGCTCCGCGTCCTTGGTAGACTCCCTAACCATTATTTTAGAGTGCCAGTTCTGTATGAGTCACGACTTCAAATTTCAGATGGATACCGCTGATTGTGTTGATCACCTCTTTGCTAATGTCGTTAAACGTCAGCTAATATATGAAGCGGTCTGAAAGGCCGGACTTGTGGCATGACATGTGAACATTTAGCGACTCGAAGTCGAACGGCACAAAGAAGCGGCTAACAAACGAGGCAGCGATAGACGCGTCAGACTGGGTGGCGGCAAAGACATGGCCAGCGCCGACAAGCGTAGCGACAATGTTGGCGTTTTTTTACCCTAATAAACAATGTTAGTCCGGTAAATTATCCGTCATCCACATATCCTAGTAGACACCCCATACATCGGCATCGTCAATGCAGGCCAATTGCTTTCCTTCGAACTTTAGACTCTTCCTTGTGTTATTTTTGTTACCCATGTTTTGTTTTTTTTGTTTTTTTTTTGTTTTTTTTTACCACAGTACAGTTGGCGTCAATCGGCGCTGTTATACTGCCGCTCAAAGCAATTGTGACTGCCAGCCTTGCGGTGCCGGGTACAATTACAATGTTGCTACTGAGGTTGGAAAATCTGACAATAAGTAGCTGCTTTGGTCTATGGTGCTTGGGTTATTAGTCAGAACGAAGGTTCTCCGGGCCCCATTTGTACCAAGTGCGCGGCGGAAGGAGCGGAACGAGTCAATTTTGTTTCTGTATTGAGACAACCTCGCGGTGCTGTTAAAGTTCGTGTGTCCTTTCATTTAACTGAGCGGCCTGTCAGAGCTTGAGGTTGAAGTGTGTCAATGATGTCCAAATGGAAGGGTTTGATACAGGAAACACTGATATACAAGATGAAGAAGCAGAAAGTTCATTAACCGACTCCCCAGCGATTATAAAGAAAACGCTGGTATTGGAAAGCAGACTACAACACCTTTGTGGAGACGATCAAATAAAAGCTAAAAATGAAATTCGCAATAAAAAGATCGATTCATTTTTTTAAATAAATAAAGCAAAATACAGGACTTTCTATGATAACTATGCTGTTGAGGTATAGCATAGATCTTAAATACGAAAAGGGAGGTTATATTAAGCAATAGAAACTTTCTATTAAAGATTAAGCATGCAACTACTTAAGATAATCGGTAAGACAGAGCAAAAACTGGTAAATATGTAAATAGAGTTGCCAGCAGAGACAAGTGGACTGATAGATTCCCAGCTACTAGTTGTTTTGGGATCCGAGCAGACAACGCTCAAAGAAGTGACCGCACAAGCACCAAACAGCTCCCGATGCGAGAGATCCTTGCTCTTAACCGGCTCTGCAAAGGCCTTGTGGCGCTTTTGTAAATAACTTTTCGAAGCTTACATAACTCGATAACTACAAGGTGGTATACCTAAACCCAGACTACCAGGCCCAGCCGCACAATGTGGCAACGATTGGTTAAATAACGAACAAGATCCCTTAAGCGGACCTGTATAATTAAATTTTAAGGTGGTATCAAGCCAATACTACCAGGTCCTACTGCACAATGCAGTAACTAATTACGAAATTGTCCATATAAAATCATCAAATAACAAACCGGCGCTTATGCCCACAAAGTTAGGATACTATAATAATTTGTCTCTTGGACCAAATGAGGTTTCACTTCTCATCAATATAACCGTCATTACAATTAACCACTTCGTACAGGCACATAATACAGAGATTATATTCCAAATGTATACTAAATAATTACATAGGGTGCAAGAGCCCTCCAGGGACGTCGAGGAGGCCCCATGCCGCCACTTGCCGCCTTTGCACTGCACCCACTTGACGAGTAATTATATAGTACGCCGTGCGTACAGTAACAAGACGTACATGGCCGAATGTCCACACACGTCTATAATGCAAATATCATCATCATCAGTCTCGCCACCCATCGTTGACTCGTCAACCTCTACTACAATGAGTAGCCGAAGGACTGAAAAGCTGATGGATCCAAGAAAGGCACAATCATTTGAAGCATCAATAGGTGGCAAATTTGCACCACTCATAATTCTGGGATATGAAGACATAAACCTAGACTCCTTGATCATCACCTTCAACAAGGCAGTAATAGACACAGCCGGAGAGATCCTTGGCAAGCATCGTAGAATAAAGAAGCCGTGGGTCACAGCAGATATCCTCGACCTCTGCGACGAGAGGAGAAAACTGAGGAGTAAGCGAGGAGACCATGAAGGAGCAAAAAATACAATGCAATTAACAACAGGATTAAGAAGAGCATAAAGAAAGCAAAAGAAAGCTGGTTAGAGGACCAATGCAAGGAAGTCGAGAAAAGCCTGAACCAGAATGACAGTAAAAGGGCATACCAGTTGGTGAAATACCTGACAACAGAGAAACAGGGGAGCTCTAATACGATTCAGGACAAGGCTGGTAAGAGTCTGACAGAAAGTCAAGACATTCTTAACAGATGGACGGAATGCTGTTTGGAGATTTACAACCAGGAGACTTCTGGAGACCAAGCTGTATTAAACCCACCACTAACCACAACATATGTTGACCACCCGATCCTCAGGGACGATGTTAGAGGCTGCAGTAAAGGCACTAAAGAAGGGGAAGTCAGCTGGGGTAGACGATATACCAGCAGAACTTGTTCAAACATGTGGAACTTCCATGATAGATGTCCTCACAACAATCTGCAACCAAATCTGGCAAACAGGAGAATGGCCCAACCCATGGACCCAGTCTAAGATCGTGACTCGTCCTAAAAAAATGGGAATTTACAACTGTGCCAGAACTACCGAACAATCAGTCTCATCAGTCACCCAAGCAAGGTTATGCTTAAAATCATCCTCAATAGACTAAAACCCCAAGCCGAGCATATCATTGCGGAAGAACAGGCAGGTTTCAGAGCAGGACGTAGCACTACAGAACAGATCTTCCATTTTAGAATCCTCTGTGCAAAATACCTCCAGCATCAACATAACCTCTATCATGTCTTCGTTGACTTCAAAAAGACTTTCGACAAGGTATGGCATGCAGCCTTGTGGGCCACCATGAGAAATACAACAAAAACGCAAAACTCATCCGCACTATAGAAACCCTGTATGATAAGGCGACTAGTACAGTTCTTGTCAATGGCAACATATGAGACTGGTTCGGAACAACAGTCGGAGTCAGGCAGGCGTGCGTTCTCTCACCCACTCTCTTCAACATCTATCTGGAAAGGATCATGTCCGACTCCTTGGAAGACCATGAGGGCAGTGTCAGTGTTGGAGGCAGAACAATCACCAACCTGCGCTTCGCTGATGATATCGATGGCTTAGCAGGAGATGAAGAAGACATGGAGACCCTAGTGGACCGTCTCAATTAAGCATCACGCTGAAAAGACAAACCTAATGACAAACAACCCAAGTGGTATCCAAAAGGAAATACGAGTGAATGGACAGAAGCTGGGCACAGTAACAAGCTACAAGTTCCTAGGTGCTATCGCCTCTGATGAAGGTTCAAAACCTGAGGTTCTTTCCAGGATTGCACAGACAACAGCTTCTCTGGCTAGGCTGAAGCCTATTTTGAAAGACAGCAACATCACGCTTGGGTCCAAGATCAAGCATATGCGCTCCCTCGTCATGTCCATATTCCTATATCCATGGACCCTAACAGCCGAATTAGAGAGAATAATTCATGCCTTAGAGATGAGATGTTATCGAAGGATCCTGAAAATCTCATACTTAGACCACGACTCTAATGCGGAGGTGCACACTAAATTCCAAGGTGCAATTGGACCTTATGAAGATCTGCTCACCACTGTAAAGAAACGCAAACTAAGATGGTATGGTCACGTCTCACGCTCAACTGGCCTGTCAAAGATAATCCTGCAGGGCACAGTGAGAGGAAAGAGAAAACGAGGCAGACAGAAGAAGAGATGGGAAGACAATATCAAAGAGTTGACAGGCATGGACTTTGCAAAGTCCCAACGAGCAGTGGAGAACTGGGCAAAATGGAGAGAGATTGTCGCAAAGTCATCAGTGGCGCCCCTACAACCAGCAAGGTTACGGGAGAAATGAAAAATGAAGTGTTCTCCAATATTCAACAGTACCATCTCCAGAGTTTAAGTTTGTAAGGAAAAACAGTAGATGTAATCTCCACAAAACGTTGCTGTATAGTCTTATGCTCTTCTGCCCCATTATCGATCAAGTATTTATTTTTCTTTTATTGAGGTATCTCCAGTCATGGTGTGGTGGAACTTTGAAATTGATGCAGATCAAACGAAATTGTTTCACATATATGCTAGTGTTACTTGATTTGAAATCATACTCAACATGTAAAGTTAATGATGGTGCAAGTGTTTTAAATTACTTTACAGCGTCTAGTAAGCCTTCGACTATTTTGTGTAGTGACATTAAGTGAATGTGATGACTCATTTTGTGTTCATAAAAATGACATGGGTTCACAAAAGTTTTACAAAATTTAGATGAGATGAAAATAGAATTTATGAATTTATTGATACTTTTCACAGTGTTTTACCAGTCGAATATTTCTGCCAAGGTTGATGATACCATGAACAAGATTATAAATATGTATCATTTAGCAACACAAACGATAAAATCTAACATATTGGTCGTCTTACTTATCCTCATCTTCCAAGAAACCGTGGTGGGATGACCGATGAAGGGAACTGAGCCAAGTTAAATTGCATTCCCTTGATAAATTTATAACATATAACTCGAAAGAAAATTTGAACTCCTATGTTACATTGTAGCGTACATTAAATGACTGGTGAAAATAAAATAGCAGCAATATGCAAATAAATTCAAAAGTGAGCTAATCACAACACGGACCAATTCAAGAATGTTTTGGAGAAAGATCCAAAAGTTTTGCAAAAATAGTTATCTCATGTAAAGAGTTTTATACACATGATAATAGACTTTTGTACAATAGTAGTAAGGATAAAGGCCGATCTCGGCACAACAGATCCTATCTTCGTTCAAATCCTCCAATCCCTTCGGGATCTTCGGATTTTCACTTCGTCTAGTCCCCGTTGTGCTGAGACTCCGCCTTTATCCTTACTACTTTATATTGAAACCAACTTTGTAAACTGCTTGGTATAGGACAAATTTTTCCCCCCTATAAATAATGTTTAGATAAAATTTACCCCCCTATAAATAATGTTTAGATAAAATTTACCCCCCCCCTATTTTAAATGTTTAGATAAAATTTACCCCCCCCCTCTATTTTAAAAGTTTAGATAAAATTTATCCCACCCCCCTCTATTTTAAAAGTTTAGATAAAATTTATCCCTCCTATATTTTAAAAGTTTAGATAAAATTTATCCCTCCTATATTTTAATAGTTTAGAATATTTTATGAATAAAATCAATTGAATCTTTGAAAGATTAATTAGAGAAACTTTGATTATACGGTGCTTCATATTTTGATGCTCTGTTTGGAACAAGGTCGACTAACATATTGTCTTTAGTCTGTAGTTCGTGGATCAGTCCGATGATGTCATATTTTTGACCTCGTAGATATGCTTGTAATTGTGTTAGTATTTTTGAGTATATGGAGGCTGCTAGTTTACATGATGACTTTTTGTTTTCGAGTTTTGGTTCGAGACGCTTAAGTCCAGTGCTGATAAATATACCAACGCCTGATAATATCAAAGGAAGCGGGTTTAATAAACTACCTGCTGAAATAATACCACTTGTTGTTAGTAATAGTGGAGCATAGAATATTAATTTTATTAGTCGACTGTAGTACCTGTGAGCTCTCTTTACACAGTACGCTTTCTTATGGTATGTATTAAAGTATGCGATCAACTGAACTTTGTCATCTTCGGGTATTGTTTTTGAAATATGATTAAAATCAATAATTTTTTCCATTATAATTTATTTTCAATAATTTTAATTTCTTTTCAATAATTTTAAACATTGTTGTTAACATTGTTAGTGTAAATTTTTCATCACCGCATTGTTAACAATTAGCGTGTGAAAGTCAATATTATGTTTGTCAGCAAGTACTGCTTTGTATTTGTCAAATCGAGATGACTTTCTGTCTCGGAGTCTTTCTTCTTGTCGGTCATCGTAGTGTATTATTGATTTATGGTCAAGTTTATTTGAAACTGATGCAATATCATTTATTTCTCTGATTGTATTTACATGTAAATCAATAAACTCGATTGCTCCTTTAACTAGGTTGATGTTAATATTACTTGGAATAAAGTACTGGTAAAGTATTACATATGCTGTTGCGAATCTTTCTTTTATATTTGATTGATGATCTGATGATGGTTGATCTGAATATTTTTTATAAAAAATACTTATTACTGTTCTAATTTCTTGCTCAGCATTTGACTGTATATATACTGCGCCACGATTTTTAATCTTATCATGTTTGTGAATATTAGTTACTAGACTGCTATTCTTTGGTATTTGCTGCCATTTTTCTGCTTGTACATCGTAATGAGAGAAAAAGTATTTTCCAAGATCATCACGTTTTGTATATTCTTTTATTCTATGCATATCAGTTATTTTTACTTTGTCTTCTAGATGTCTATTAGTATTGTAAAAATCAACAGCTGCATTAATTTTGTATCCAAAAGCATTGTTTATTTGGTGCTGGCTATAAAAAGGATAACTATATAGCCAAATAGTAAAAATGCATCAATAAATTTACTAACATCCTTATAAAATTTAATAATTTCTTCAAATTTTGACTCTGTTATAGCCTTAAATATTAAGCTTTTACATTTTTTTATTTTTTTCATCATTAAGAAGACTTCTATATTTATCAAATACAACAGATTTTGTATCGTATATCATATCTTCTTGTTCTGGTGTAAGCGAAAATTTACTTATAAAATCAAACTTATTTGGAACATATTGTTTACATCAATATATTCTATATTTGATTCGATAAATTCGATAGCTGCTTTTACAGCGCCTATTGGTTTAGTGTCCAAGAACAAATACTGATATAATATTGCATATGCTGCAGCAAAACCATCTCGTATATTATCTACATTCACAAGCTCATCTACTTTTAATTTTTCTTTCAACTGATCACGAAAATTAGAATATAGTGGTTCAACTATAAAGTTTTTTAATACACGATAATTATCACCTCTAGTTATTATTTCATTATATGATGCTTGATTTGGATCTGGTTCCCACTTAATTTCATCTGGTATTTCATCAAGTGAATTTAGTTCATTGTAAAAAGCATTTCTTTCAACTTCTGTTACTGTTGTGGATTTTAATTTTTTTCAATTATGTCCACAATATTATATGCAGTTGCTATTTCATTATCATCATATTTGTTTTGAAATTCGTTTGTTTTTGATGATACTAGTATTAAGTAGCTTGCAGCGAGCGCATGAGCATCATCAGGTTCATTATGGAGATCAAGAACTGTTTCGGTGTCATTATAATCTAATCCAGTTTCTCTGAAGAACCGTCGTTTAGAAAAATTATTAAACGCTTTTATATTTCTACCAAGGCCAAACTTTTTCTTTTCAAAAATATTTTCTAAACAGTCCGAACTCTTCTTATGTTCTGAACCTTTTTCTTTATCATCAACAAATTTTCGTTTTGCTATTAAATTTGTTCGTAGTATTGTTAGAACATTGTCTCGCGTCAGTTCTAGAATTATATTATGAAGTAAATCTTTAAGTTGATTTTCTAACTTTTCCATTTTCGATGCAACACAAAATTTTACGAATACATCATACTTGTCTAACAGTTCCTTTAACTGTTTTTTCTCATTGCGAAAACAGATCGTAGGTTTGAAATATTATCAGTAATTTCAGGTGGATTACTTAACATATTTGATAGTTCTCCAATTGATGTTGGAATATTTTCTTGTTTTTGAGCTTCTTGTTTTTCTATTTGTGTTTTACCAGGAGGAATTGATGTATTAAACTCTGGTTTAGCAATTTGTGTGTGATGTAACGACTCTATGGTCTAAGAAAAATGTAACAGAAAGAAAGTGAAACCAACAAATCAAGTAAAAAATCAACAAGCAATTTATTACTAGATAATTAAAATGAAAAATCAAAAGGTCACTTACAGTAATGTGTTTTGAAATCCTAATAATCCAATAAGAATGATTGTTCTAATCACAAGTCCTAAATATAGAAGGTTCCGAATTCACGGCTGTGTCCTTGAATGTTATGATGTGCTAATGGTCTCCAAAGTCCTGATGTACTAGAAATCTTGATGTGCTGATGTCAAAATGAAGTATTCCAAAATCTCTGAATAAGTTCACATAAATTCCAAAATCATCAATTAAAAATCCAAAATCCAAACGTTTATGAGCACTGTTATAATCCAATGAATATTTAAAATAATTCCTCTCTTAGAATTTGGAATGAATTTTCACAACTGTAATAGCTCTTTACAAGACTGATGGTAATGTCAAAACTGAATAAATGTCCACCAAACATGGCATATATAAAGATTGGTCACATGACAAAATGTTCTAGAACACGAGTCATCTTAATGAAATTTTTACTTGTAAACAAAAATCAACCTTGACCTTCAAATTGAGAAAACATATTGATCAAAACAACCTAATTCAAGGACACTAGTTAAACATGTTTTTCCTGATAACATTAAGATTTAAGCAAATATTAAAGTGAAGAAACATTTATAATTTCCTAAAATATTTATAATATTATATAAACATCATACATAACACCTCTCCTCATAAAGAAAAAGAAAGATTTATATAATAAAGCTTTCTTTTGAATATACATCTAATACTACAATAACCAAAATTACATAAGAACATGTTTTATGATACTGGACTTAATTACATCAAGCAATATTAGATTTCTAGGCACGTGAGAGTGCATCTGCAATCACATTGTCTTTTCCCCTGATGTGTTTGATGTCAATGTTATATTCCTGCAATATCAAACTCCATCTCAACAATCTCCGATTTTTATCTTTCATTTTGTTGATGAAAGTAAGGGGATTGTGATCACTGTACACAATAATTGGAGAAAGAGCTGAGGTAACATACACTTCAAAATGCTGTAAAGCCAATATCAAAGCCAAACATTCCTTCTCAATTGTGGAATAATTTTTCTGGTGCTTGTTTAGTTTTTTAGAAACATAACACACAGGGTGATCCACACCACTTTTGTCTTCCTGAATCAATACTCCACCAACCCCTAAATCACTTGCATCAACAGATAATGTAAATGATTGGCTAAAATTTGGTGCAGAAAGAACTGGTGCATTCTTAAGCATGGCCTTTAACTTGTCAAAAGATTCCTGACACTTGTCAGACCAAAAAAATTTGGTTTTCTTACTCAATAAACTTGTCAAAGGTTCAGCAATTTTGGAAAAATTGGAACAAAATTTCCGATAATATCCAGCCATACCTAGAAATCGCATCAGTTGCTTTTTACAAATTGGAACTTGAAATTCAGAGATAGCTTTGACCTTAGCTTCTATAGGTTTAACTTGACCTTGTCCCACAGTATGTCCTAAAAATGTGACACAAGCATGGCAAAACTCACTTTTGCTCAAATTAATTGTCAGATTCGCATCGCTGAGTCGATCGAAGAATTTTCGAATGGTTTCCAAATGATCTTCCCAGGTGTTGTTGTAGATAATGACGTCATCGATATAAGCGTCACAATTATCAAGACCAGATGTTATCATGTTCATCAGACGTTGAAACGTTGCAGACGAATTTTTCATTCCAAACGGCATGACTTTATATTGATAAAGTCCATCTGGAGTTACAAATGTTGAAATTTCTTTTGCCCTTTCCGTCAGTGGAATTTGCCAGAATCCTTTTAAAAGGTCAAACTTGGTGACATATTTAGCATTTCCAATTTTATCAATGCAATCGTCCATTCTTGGGATTGGAAATGAATCAGTTTTGGTGACACTGTTGACTTTTCTATAGTCAGTACACATACGGAATGTATTATCTGGCTTGGGAACAAGAATACATGGTGAACTCCAGTTACTTTTGCTTGGTTCTATGAAATCATTCTCCAGTAGATACTGAACTTCTTTCTTCAGATAGTTCTGTTTGAGAGGATTCATCCTATAAGGATGCTGTTTCACAGGCGCAGAATCTACAATGTCAACGTCATGATAAATTTTACTTGTTCGTGTTGGAACATCAGGAAACAAGTGCTCATAGTCATGTAATAGCTGTTTTAGTTCATTTCTTTCCTGTTGTGTAGATGTGAAAGTTTCTGGTCTAGGTTGTTTAATATTTCTGAATTCCGAAGATTGGTTATAAAAGAGTCACTATAGTCTGATTGTATTCCATCGTTGATATCTTCACTGTGTGGGACAGGTACAACTAAATTAACTAAATAATTAGCTGAGCTATCTCTGTCAAAATATTCCTTTAACATATTTATATGACAAAGTTGTTTCTGTTTCCGTCTCCCAGGAGTGTTAATGATATAATTTAAGTCATTTACTTTCTTTTCAACGGTATAAGGACCATAAAATTTAGCCTGAAGAGGATTCTGAGGTATGGAAAAGAGAGCCAGAACTTTGTCACCAGGTTTAAAACTCCTTTCCTGTGAATTTCTGTCATACCTTAATTCATTTTTGACTGGGTAGTGTGAAGATTAGTTCTTGCTACTTCACAGGCCTTTGACAACTTGTATTTGAAATCAGAGACATAATCAAGAAGATTAATCTTTGAATCTTCATTTGAAAGAAGTTTCTCTTTCAATAATTTCAATGGTCCACGGACAGTATGACCAAAAACTAGTTCAAAGGGACTAAAACCCAACGACTCTTGAACTGATTCCCTAACAGCAAACAACAACAAATGAACACCCTCATCCCAATCCTTTTCTGTATCAAAGCAATATGATCGAATCATATTCTTCAAAGTTTGATGAAATCTTTCCAAAGCACCTTGACTTTCAGGGTGATAGGCAGAAGATTTAAACTGTTGGATGCCTAATTCATGCATAACTTGCTGGAAAATTCCAGACATAACATTTGACCCTTGATCTGACGGGACAGATTTGGGAAGGCCAACAAGTGTAAAAAACTTCACCAAAGCTTTCACAATAGTTTTAGTTTTTATATTTCTCAGAGGAATTGCTTCTGGAATTCTTGTAGATGTACACATGATGGTCAACAAGTATTGGTTGCCTGACTTGGTTTTAGGTAAAGAACCAACACAGTCTACTATTATTCTACTTAATGGTTCATCAAATGCAGGAATAGGTTGCAGATGAGCCTTAGGTATCTTCTGATTGGGTTTTCCTACCATTTGACAAGTGTGACAAGATCTGCAGTATTTAGAAACATCACTTTTGAGTTTCGGCCAATAAAAATGATTCAAGATCTTGTGATATGTCTTACGGACTCCTAAATGACCAGCCAAAGGAGTTTCATGGGCTAAATTAAGAATTTCCTGTCGATATGACTTAGGAACAACAATTTGATAGCTCACTGACCACTCGTCACCAGCGGGTACATCAGGTGGTCTCCATTTCCTCATAAGGAACGCATTTTTCACAAAGTAACACACTGGAACTTGTGTGGCTTCAGTTTCACTAATAGCCCTCTGAAACAAACAAGATATCTCGGGATCTTGCTCCTGTTCAACGACAAGGGATTGTCGTTTGTCCTCCTGATTAGAACAAAGAGAATGAGTTGCCAAAAGAGGATCACTGTGATCAATACCATTTGATTGATCAATACCTGAGGAAAAAGTGACCTCATCAAAAGACTGACCAATACATGTGTCAGCTAAAGGAATAATATCCTGATCAACATCACTCTCAAGAGCTCTTTTTGCCATAGCTCTAGTAACTGCACAAGCAGGGTACAAATCAGGGATTTCAGTTTCGACAGGATCAACTTTCTGATCCAAACAAGGCTTGTCAGTTACAAGTGGATTAACCACAACCTTATCTCCAGCTAGGTCATTGCCTAATAATAAATGAACACTCTCTATGGGTAAAGAAGTCACTGCCCCAACAGTCACAGGTCCAGAAACTAAGTCTCATGCCAAATTTACACAATGAAGAGGAACATTTACAAAGCCGCACTCTACTCCCTGAACAAGAACACTTTCACTTGAAGAAGACTCCTCAGACAAAGGCAAAGTACCTGATAATAAAAGACTCTGAGAAGCTCCAGTGTCCCTTAATATTTTAATTGGGATAGGTTTGGCAGAATCACCAATAAGTGATATAGAACCTTCTGACATGAATGGTTCATAAGCCTCCAAAATAGAATCAGACTGGGGTTTGTTTGACCCAACAAATGTATTGCTTTCAATACAAGACCGTGACCTTGACCTCGTAGAAATAAGAGCATTTGGAAAAGCTCTGTCTTTACTCTGTTGCTTATTTTTCAACTTGAAGCAATCAGAAATAACGTGCCCTTTCGTTTTACAATAAGTGCACGTAGGAAGAGATAAGGATTTCTGATCAGTCTTATCAGATGTTTGATTCCTAACAGTTGTGCTGTTGTGAAATTTGGAAGTACTCGAATGAGATTGAAATGGTTTTTTACCAGAAAACTGCTGAGAGGACGATTTATTACCAAATGAAATTTTGTGAGTCAAGGAATAATCATCAGCCATACGAGCAGCATTTTCCAAAGTTTCCACATTCTGCTTGTCAAGATAGGTTTTAACATCACTATGGATGCACCTCTTGAACTCTTCAATTAATACGAGCTGTCGGAGGTTATCATAAGCTTGATCAACTATCTTGGCTGAGCACCACCTATCAAATAGTTGTTCCTTATCCCTTGCAAATTCGACATGAGTTTGTCCAGTTTCTTTTCTACAATTCCTAAACCTTTGTCGATATGCCTCTGGTACCAACTCATAAGCTTTCAAGATGTACTCCTTAACCACATCATAATCAGTGCTTTGTTGTACTGACAGTGAAGTGTAGACTTCACGAGCTTTGCCAATAAGTACACTTTGTAATAACAAAGTCCAATGCTCTCTGGGCCATTTCAAGTTTTCAGCTATTTTCTCGAAATGAAGAAAGTATTTATCTACTTCTTTTTCCTGAAAAGGGGGTACTAACCTAATATATCTAGTAACATCAAAACCTGAACTTGTTTTTAAAGGAGTGGAGTGTGCTCTGTTTGCCAGTTCTAATTCTCTTAATTTAAATTGCATTTCCCTTTCTTCTCTTTGCATCTGCATTTGTATTTGCCTCTCTTCTTTCTCTCTCTCCATCTGCATTAGCCTCTCTTCCTTCTGCATTTGTATCTGCCTCTCTTCCTTCTGCATTTGTAGCTGCCTCTCTTCTTTCTCTCTCTCCATCTGTATCTGCCTCTCTTCTTTCTCTCTCTCCATCTGTATCTGCCTCTCTTCTTTCTCTCTCTCCATCTGTATCTGCCTCTCTTCTTTCTCTCTCTCTCTCTGAATCTGAAGCTTTGCTAACTCTAAATCCATCTGGTTCTTTAACTCTAATTCCCTTAATTTCCTGTCAGAACCAGATACAGGCTTTCTCTTCGAATTTAAAGCACTATTTTCAAAAATTCCCTTTCCTACTAAATACTGAATTAAAATAATCTTTATTTCCTGTTTTGTCAATGATACTTTTGCCTCAGATAGACTGTATTTTCTGGCAAGCTCGAGCAACTCATCCTTTCTCATGCACTCTAACCACTCCTGGGTAGCTTTAGAAATGAAATTCTGAACATTAGATGCCATTGTAAATGCTTGTTGGTTTCACACAAAAAAATTTCTCTATATAAAATCTTTGCCAAAGACAAAAAAAATAAAAAATTCCGAGACAAAATCAATATGAATTTCAAAGATAAATTTAATATCTCTAATATGCTTTAAAGAAATTCAATCCCGGACGACGAGCCCCCAATTTCTGTTACGACTCTATGGTCTAAGAAAAATGTAACAGAAAGAAAGTGAAACCAACAAATCAAGTAAAAAATCAACAAGCAATTTATTACTAGATAATTAAAATGAAAAATCAAAAAGTCACTTACAGTAATATGTTTTGAAATCCTAATAATCCAATAAGAATGATTGTTCTAATCACAAGTCCTAAATATAGAAGGTTCCGAATTCACGGCTGTGTCCTTGAATGTTATGATGTGCTAATGGTCTCCAAAGTCCTGATGTACTAGAAATCTTGATGTGCTGATGTCAAAATGAAGTATTCCAAAATCTCTGAATAAGTTCACATAAATTCCAAAATCATCAATTAAAAATCCAAAATCCAAAAGCTTATGAGCACTGTTATAATCCTATGAATATTTAAAATAATTCCTCTTAGAATTTGGAATGAATTTTCACAACTGTAATAGCTCTTTACAAGACTGATGGTAATGTCAAAACTGAATAAATGTCCACCAAACATGGCATATATAAAGATTGGTCACATGACAAAATGTTCTAGAACATGAGTCATCTTAATGGAATTTTTACTTGTAAACAAAAATCAACCTTGACCTTCAAATTGAGAAAACATATTGATCAAAACAACCTAATTCAAGGACACTAGTAAAACATGTTTTTCCTGATAACATTAAGATTTAAGCAAATATTAAAGTGAAGAAACATTTATAATTTCCTAAAATATTTATAATATTATATAAACATCATACATAACAGTGATCAAATTCAAAAATTTTATTGTAGAATTCGCGACATACCTCAACGATTTCATTCATTTTTATACTAATAATTTTAGACAATATTGTCAACAACGTTAACAGCGTTGTCAACGGAATCGTAAGACAGTATTGTCAAAGTATATCGTCCAAGGTAAATATTTGCATTAGTGACAGTCCTGGATTTGTTGGTTCAGCATTAATTACAAGCAATCTGAATAACCAGTATTTGTTTAATATGTTAGCTGAAACCACGTTAAAACTCTGCACAGAATTTGATATGTAGTAATTTGTTGCTGAGTGTAATTCTACCCAGTTGACGTCATCGGTAGACCCCTCAAATCGCAAATTGTATATTCGTTCTCTGCCGCTTGCTCGTCCACGAAGCTGAAGTTTCCAAACAGAAACACTTGCAGGACATTCAATTTTGATCCAGAAGTTTGCTGCCGCACTATTAGTCGCCCATTCGTTTGTATTTGTTGCAGACTGTAGATGATAAGCAAATGCATTGAAGGGCGCGTAACCAGAATATGATGATGATGATGTTACAATAAATCCTGTGCGATTTCCACTGTTTCCAGATAGCGCTGGAATATACCCAACATTATTTTTTATTCGAATTGATCCTGCTATTCTAGAATCAACGTATGCTTTGTTTGTTAGGTCGTCTGTTGCAGTTGGGGCGGTCGCACATTTTACAACACAGTTTGTCATTACGAGATTACCTGTCATTGTGTCTCCGATTTGTTTTACCACTGTACTGCTCAAATTTAGCAATGACGAGTATGGAGCAGCATTGCCCGGATTAGTCGGTGCTGGTATATTTATTAATAATCTGTTGTTCATGTTTAGAGTACCTGTCATACTTCCAGGTCTAAGAACGGCGTTATCATTCATGTACTGAACATTAACCGCATTATCAGTCGCCCACGACACATACGTGTTGAGACCATTTAAAACAAATCCACCCATGTTTAGCGAACCTATCATTGTACGTCCGAGACGTGGAACGTAATCCGCAAGTTTTGTTGTAATCTGTGCAAAAGAAATCGCGTCAGTTGTATTTGTTGGCGGGTACGTTGTTGGTAGTCCTGTTATTTTAGCATTATTAGACATTGTTAATGTACCGACCATCATATCACCCGTACGTTTGACATTTAGTGATGTGACGTCATCCACATATGTTTTGTTTATGAGGTCCTCTGAATTTATAGGAAATGCTGACGACGTTATTTTGTTTGCGCCCATGCTTAATGAACCTGTCATTGTATCGCCAGCACGTTTAACAAACACTGTTGATTTATCAACGTATAGTTTGTTGACCAGATCAGTGGTGTTGATTGGGACTTATGTTGATGATATTTTATTTGATCCCGTGATAAGTGTTCCTATCATAGTGTCGCCAAAACGATTGACATATGATGATGATAGTGTATCGACATATAATTTGTTGGTAATGTCTGCAGGATTTACTGGAACATATGATGATGTTATTTTATTTGTACCAGCGTCAAGTGTGCCTGCCATTGTATCGCCGGATTTATTAACTTTTGTTGTATCTAGCGCTGTTAGCTGACTCAGACTTACTGCCTGTGTATTATTAGGATTAATTACGGGATAATCTGTTTCTAGACCTATAACCCTGCTATTACTCATTGTTAGGTTGCCGGTCATTGTATCTCCAGATTTTTTAACTAATCCTGATGTGTCTGCTGCAGTACCTGCTACTACTGGTGTAGTTACATCTGGTGTTTTCAGTAATGTACCGAATTTGCTGTAATAAGACATTATTATTTTACGACTACACAATTTATGAAAATAATTATGTATACTACGAAATATAATATGTCAATCATAAACTTTGACGATCCATCGAAAAATATTAAAACAAAACACATGCATGGATTACCTGACACACATTATTTGATTGTTGGGCGAACTGGCTCGGGAAAAACTAATCTACTAGTGAACCTGATAATATTAAAAATGCTAACCTATGATCGCTTGTACATTTACACTATAAATTCGCAACAACAAAAATACGATTTACTACAAAAGTTTAATAATCAAGTTTTAAAACCAATATCTGGCAAAGATATTATTACGTTTCATTCTCCTGATGATGTTATTCCAGTTGCTGAACTTGATGCTGAGGAAAATAAAGTTGTTGTATTTGATGATATACCTCTGACGACCAAAGACACTAAACCCATTGAGTCCTATGTTGCTTTGTCTCGAAATAAACGTTGTAATTCCGTGTATCTTGCGCAAAGTTATTTTACAGTTCCAAAAACAATACGACGAAACACGGGCTGTTTTATTTTGTTTGACGGACTTGATAATAATGATGTAGGTAGAATCGCTAACGACTTTTATGGGGGTGATATTGACAAACAGCAATTTATAGATATGTATAAGTACGCGACCGACAGCATATACAGTTTCTTTTTGTTTGACAAGTATGCTGTTAATCCTGACAAAATGTTTCGAAAGAATCTCACAGAATTTCTATGAAAAACATCTAACTGAATTTATAATGGAACGAAATTATTTACAACGAGTTCACAGCATTGGCGAACGAATAGATGTGTTGAGGAAACTCTCTGTGCTTAAGTATAAAAATCAGAGATTGTTTCAGTTAACCAGACAAGGTGAGCAATACAAAGAAGAATCGCTGTTACGGTTTCTAAAACCTGTTCGTAAGTTTTTTATTGGTACGTTTAAAGACGATGTTGGTAAGGAACATGAGTTGGATATATCGACAGCAATTTCTCTTGGGTTTAAACCAACTGAATATACACTTGATGCAATACTGCGGCAACATCGTGGTATGAAATTAAATATTATTAGCAGCGATGATGGTCAAGATTATTCACCATCTCCACCGCCAGATGATGGTCAAGATTATCCATCTCCACCACCTGATGATTATCAAGATTATCCATCTCTACTACCATTAGATACACCACCATCAATATCACCAATACCATCAGAACAACAAGAACAACCATCACAACCATCGTCATTACAACCATCGTCACCACTAACATCACAACTACCATTACAACCATCGTCATTACAACCATCGTCACCACTAACATCACAACTACCATTACAACCATCGTTACCAATACCAAATTTTAGATCACCTTATGAAAATATAGCTAATTTTGATCCAAGGGAAGTAACCTCAGATAAAATAAAAGATTATGATCTGTACGATTTAACCACATGGCAACTTGCAATGTATCTTCAGTTACGTGATTTAAATTTAAATTCAGATCAAGAGTCGATATCTGTAAAAGAACAAAAAGATATTATTTCAAATGCAATTGACACAATTAATCATCGAATTATTGTAGAATATGATGCGAAGGTAAGTGTTATGTCAACGGAAGATTTGATTAATGCTAGAAATGAGTTAATTAATGAAACACATGCCAAACCTTTCAGGTGTACATTTATTTCAGAATAATGAGTTGAATAGATTAAAATTATTGGTGTATAATCAAAAACTTAAAGAACGACAGGAGTATGATCGAGAACTTACACAACAGCTAGAGGAGGATGAACAAAAACCACAGCTAACAATATATCGTGAAAAACAACAGCCGGAAGCTGAAGAAAAACGAAAACAATGGTGGGAGGATGGATACACACAACAGCTGGAAGATGAAGAAAAACGAAAAGCAACTGCAGAAGGATCAAAAATGATAAGCCCGTTTGTGGATGAACAAATGGAACAAGGTATGGAGTATAGAGAAAAAAAATATCAGGAAGATTTACAAAAACATGAACAAATGAGTGAGGATGAACGAAGACAATGGCAGGAAGATTTTAATCTTGGAAAACGACAACGGGAAGCTGAAGAAAGATCATATATTGAAAAAATTCGAAAAAGAGTACAACAGCGGAAAAGAGAAAAAGAGATGGAAGCTGATCAAACACAACTACAGGAAGATGAAAAAGAACAACCGCAGGAAGCTGGACAAAAACGGCGGGAGGATGAAGAACCAAAAACAACTGCAAAAGAATCAAAAGTGAAAAGAACGCTTGTGCTTAAATACCGAAAAGAAGAACCAAAAACAAGTACAGAAGTATCAAGAACGCGGGAGGATGAAGAACCAAAAACAACTGAAAAAGAATTAAAAGTGAAAAGAACGCTTGTGCTTAAAGAATACCGAAAAGAAGAACCAAAAACAATTACAGAAATATCAAGAACGATTGAGGATGAAGACACACAACGGTTGGAAAATGAAAAAGAACAACGGAAAAAATCACGAGGACAACGGAAAAAAGCACGAGAACAAAAGATTTATGAAGCAAACAAAGAACTGGAAGCTGAACAAAAACAACGGCAGGAGGATGAAGAAAAAACAACTTCAGAAGGATCAAAAATGAAAAGAACGGTTCGATGGGAGGATGAAGAAGAAAAACAACCGCGGGAAGCTGAAACACAACTACAGCAAGATTTTATTCGTAAAGAACAACAGAAGGCAGTTGAAGAAAAACAAAAGCTGGAACAAGGGGCAGTTGAACATAAGCAAAAGCTGGAAAAAGAGGCAGTTGAACAAAAACAAAAGCTAAAAAAGAGGCAGTTGAACAAAAGCAAAAGCTGGAACAAGAGGCAGTTGAACAAAAGCAAAAGCTGGAACAAGAGGCAGTTGAACAAAAGCAAAAGCTGGAACAAGAGGCAGTTGAACAAAAGCAAAAGCTGGAACAAGAGGCAGTTGAACAAAAGCAAAAGCTGGAACAAGAGGCAGTTGAACAAAAACAAAAGCTGGAACAAGAGGCAGTTGAACATAAGCAAAAGCTGGAAAAAGAGGCAGTTGAACAAAAACAAAAGCGGGAAAAAGAGGTAGTTGAACAAAAACAAAAGCGGGAAAAAGAACAACGGCAGAAAAGAGAACAAGAACGGAAAGCTGAAGAAATACAACAACTGACAGATGTGATTCGTGAAAAACAACGACTGATAGCTGAACTAGAAAAAGAGGAGAAAGTTGAACAAGAAAAACTGCGGAAAAAGAAACAAAAAAATCAACGACTGAATGATGAGATTCGTTAAGAACAACGACAGATAGAACAGACATCTGAACTATACCAAAAGAAGAAAGTTGAACAAGAACAGCGGGAAAGAAAACATAAAGAAGAGGCGGCACGTGAACGTGAACTCAAACAAGAACAGGCAGTTAAACGACAAAAACAACGGGAAAGAAAACAACGGGATATAGAACGAGAGCAAGAGCGTAAATATTTTATTCGTGAAAAAAGAAAAAAGTTTGCTGAACTAGAACAAGATGCTGCAGCTGCAATAAAAGAAAAGGCTGAATCTGTACTAAACAACAGCTGGAAAGAGAACAAGAACAACTGATAAGAAAACATAAAGAAGAGGAGGCACGTGAAATGGAACTCAAACAAGAACGGTCATTTAAACTACAAAAACAGTGGGAAAGAGAACAAGAAGAGGAGGCAAGTGAACGTGAACTCAAAAAAGAAAAAACGTTAGATATATCACAATTTAAAGTTAAAAATCTCGATTATTTTCAAGATAGTATGTTAGCCGGTATGACCTCTGATGATCTTCATCTTCTTAAGAGGATTTAATGTTGGATAATCTTAAATTAAAACGGATTATGGCAACAGATAAGTCTGAATACACAAGGAGCTATTATAAATCAAATAAAAAATTGATTGAGAGAGTTGATAATTACTTAATTGTAAAATCGTTGTCACCATTAACATATCCACCACGAAAACAAACTGGAAAAGGTATTTCAAATTTTTCATCATCAATCCGGCATGTTAGATCGCGATCAAGGAAATGATTGTCTAAAAACATCTATTTGATTTTAATAATGGAACGAAATTACTTGCAGCAGGTTAACAGCAATAACGAAAGAATAAATTTGTTGAAGAAACTCGCTGTGATCAAGCATAAAAATAAAAAATTGTTTCAAACGGCTAGATGGAATGAGCAAGAAAAAGAAGAATCACTGTTACGGTTTCATAAACCTGCTCGTAAGTTTTTTATTGGTACGTTTAAAGACGAGGCTGGTAAGGAACATGAGATGGATATATCGGAAGCAATTTCTCGTGGGCTTAAACCAACGAAAGAAACAATTGCTGAGATACTGGGGGAAATTCGTGATCCAAATTTTGCTGCACCATTCAATATTGGTAAGGAAGAACTTTCCAAATTATTAACAAAAATTACATCACAACAAGCACAATCCCGATCCCCTAAATTCCCTCAATCAACTGTAAGTGAATTGGACGATGATGACCATGAGGACGATGAGAACGTGATATTAGCAACATCTCGAGATTTAAGAGCGCAACTGCAACAACGCAATTATCAAACTTCTACGGTGATATTGATCCAGATAACTACCCCGTTGAAAAACTAAAAGCAAAGTCTGAAAATCAACTTGATATATTATTAAAACAAGCTGAAGATAGAAGAGATTTTTCAGGATCTTATGATGTGGCATCAGCGCAAACAATGAGAGATGGTTACCAAGATTTGGTTGATAGGATCAATGAAGTAAAGAATCAAGAAAAGGAGACGAAGCCGTTGCTGCTTCTCCTAAACCACTACTTAGATTAGGGCCTGATAGTGATGCTGAGTTTAGGAAAGAAGTTGAAATGATGCCAGAGGAAGAATTATCACAGAACATAAACAAGTTAACTACTAAAAACAGAAGTACAGGACAACGTTTACGATCTCATTCTGATCAGGATTTGCTAGATGAACATGAGTTCAATATGCAAAAAAGATTTATATATAATCAAGTGCTTAAGGAGCGAGAATCTCAAGATGAACAAAAAATTGAAGAACGGCGTTCGGCTAAAGAAGCAAGTGTAAAAGTAAAAAAGATTCAAAAAGTTCAAAAAGGCATATTTGAAAGATGGGCGAAAGACATGGACATTGATAAATTGAAAGCTGAAAAAATTTAGCAGCTGATGAGATTAGAAAAACCAGAAAACGTGTAAGGAACAATCCAAAAGATATAATAGCGAAAACAAATCTTAAATATTTCAATAATAAATTTAAGATGTAGAAGGAAGTATTTAATTCACGATCAAAACCATCACAATCATCACCAAAATCATCACCAAAACGAACTGGAAGAGGTATCAAAATCTTTAAAAATAAAAATGATGTCATAGATCTGCTAATGATACTTATATCGTCAAAGCGGGCTAGTAATTCTGGTGTGGAAATCAACAATGAAATCGTGGAAATATTGGATTATCTTAGAAGAAACAAGCACATAACCACGAAAATGTACAGCAACGTTATAAAAAATTTGTAAAATGGAATCATTGAAAAAATTATCGACGCTATTTCAATAACGAAATGCCCGCCGTAACTTTACTTCTGGACTCATCTGCGTCATCACAAGACAGCGCAAATTTTAGAGTATCTTATTATCCCGTAATTGAACTCGAACCAAACACAAATTACGAACTCGTATTAATATCAGCGACGATGTGGCACTCATTTTTTAACATTAAAAGTAATACTAACAACAACTTAAGTTTTATCACCATCGGAGGAGTGACGAACACGATCACGATCTCACCTGGCGCGTACAATATTTCAGACATCGACAAGCTTATTAAAAGCTCAATAACCAAACTCGGGTTTAACAGCAAGGATTTTACTCTCGAGTCAAACTATAACACACTACGCTCGGCATTACTCCTCAAAAATAACTTTCGAGTTGATTTTACTGATCAGGATTCGATTGCTCCGCTGCTGGATTTAACAGTCGGGTGTACGGTTCTTTAACCAACGCAGATGTAACTGTAAGCGGAGAATCTCCGGTGAATATCACGGAGGTAAGCAGTATTCTGATTAATTGTTCGATTATTTATGGATCTCATACATCAAAAGGAAGTCGAGGTCAAACAATTTATTCGTTTAGTCCGGAGGTTCCTCCAGGTTCTCTAATGCAAATATCTCCCAAAAATGTTATTTACTACCCGCTTAATGTCAAGGATAGGATCGCAGATGTTACCATGACGATAATAGATCAATCCGGAAGACAAATAAATTCTAATAATGAGCAAGTGACGTACTATCTACATCTGAGAAAAATATAACAACATATATCCGAGATCGCACCCCTGGGTGGAAGGAAGATTTACACGACAATCCATCACAGATGGATCGAGTTGATCACGCTGCGAAAAATATAACAACGCATGATAATAAAATACGACGACGCAAGATCATGAACAAAAGAATTGTTGGAGGATTTCTCGGAGGAATTTTTTCAAAGGTTGTTCATACAAGACCAGGAATTGGACTCAGAGTATCACCGATCGCTATTTATGCGACGGAAAAAACCGGAGGAAATATCTTATTTGATTGGCTTGGAAGTCTAACTGGTAAAGCTACAAACCTAGCTGGTAAAGCAGCACCGATCGCATTTGATGCGGCGAAATCGTTTGCGACCGGTGAATTATCTGCGGCTGGAACTGCAGTCGGACAAAAGATCGCTGATAAAATTCGAAGTCCACCCACCCCACTCACAACAATCGATCAACACATCAATCCAACCATTACTTAAAAACAAGTTTATAAAACCATAAAAGATATTGCTCCGAATCCGGAAATAGCGCGTGCGATGATAAAAACAACAAAGGATTTAATGGCATCGAATCCTCAACCCGATTTTTTACTAGTCCGCCGATTCAATTCATATGCTAGGAATAATGTTCAAAGTATGTCTCTTGTAATTTGAAATCATGTATAAAATTCAATTGTGTCAATCTACACATCAGATTATACCACAAGTATTGCACTTATAATTCTGGACACGTATCATGTTTACAAAAAAATTCAATTTTGTGTAAAATCATATAAATAAAATGTCTGTGAGATCTTATCTGAATATTCATGACGTCTACGACGTTGATAACTCTGCAACAGAATTCGAGTATATTGAGTATCAAGAAGATCAACCTAATGTGGTTGACAAGCGAGGTAATCTTATTTTGAGGACACGTGATGAGGATCTTTATTTGCTTCCTCACAAAGGATACATCGAAGTCCGAGGACGTCTTATGGACGTTGCGGGAGCAGCTCCTGCAAACTATGCTGCAAATGATGTGATATCATTAGTTAATAACGGCTGGAGTTTGTTCTCCGAGGCGAGATACATTATTAACGACCAGGAGATCGAGCACATAAGACATCTTCCTGTTGCAAGTACAATTATAAATATAATAGGTTTTTCCGAAGATTATTCTAGATCTATAGCAACAAATATGTTTTGGATGAAAGATGTAGGTACTGGAGGTGCAGTGCCATTTGAGTTTAGAACCGGAACTGGTCCTCCTGCTAACAACGACAATAACCTTTATTTTAGATATTGCACTAGCAGGAGCAGTAGCAGCACCAGCAGACATATGTGGTGATATAAGATTAGCTGCAATACGACTCAGACAGCAAAATTACAACGTGGGTTATGCAAAAAGACGTGCGTTATGTGACAGTAGTAGACAGGTTACAATTCTTCTTCCACTAAGTTCCGTGTTCGGATTTTGTAAGGATGTAACGTCTGTTGTAAGGAGCATGAGACATCGAATCGAACTAACAACTAACCGTGAAAATGATACCATACACAGAGCCGC
The DNA here is from genome assembly GCA_029931535.1 of Margaritifera margaritifera. Lineage (NCBI taxonomy): Eukaryota > Metazoa > Mollusca > Bivalvia > Unionida > Margaritiferidae > Margaritifera > Margaritifera margaritifera. Next base: position 50,407 of record JAQPZY010000526.1, read on the forward strand.
AGGTGTAAATGCTGGCAGATTTATCATAAACTACATGTCGTTGTGGATGCCAAAGGTTATTCCATCCACGTTGATGTCGGTAGAACTAGAAGAATCGTTGACCGCGTACACTAGAAGATTGTACTTTGAGCAGTGGAGAACATACGAACATAATATGCCTGCTGGAGGAGAAAGTGGAATCTGGAGAATAGATACAGTGCCATCAGAACGTTTACCAAGACACATCTTTGTAGTTTTCCAGTTAGCGGATAGACTTAATAATCAGGAACAAAATAATATGGCTTTTGATCATATGTTTGTTTCTCGAATACTAGTTCGAATGGCTTCAAGACAGTATCCAGAACGAGCTATCGAGTGTAATTTCAATCCGACTAGTAGAAACGTTTCTCGTGCTTATTTTATGTTAATGGAAGCTATGCAAAAGTATCAGGACACAGCTGATGGTTCTCAAATATCTTTAGATGAATTTGCAAGACTATATCCTATATTCCATTTCGATCTTACATCACATTCTGAAAGACTAGTAGGCACAGCAGTAGATATTGAAATCCAGTGGAACTTGGATAATGCGCAGTACACCGCTGCAGCAACAGCTGCAAATGTTGATGGTAGTAGAGTATTTGGTGGTGTTGCTAGAATTGATGGTGGTAGAGTATTTGGTGGTGTTGCTAGAATTGATGGTGATAGAGTATTTGGTGGTGTTGCTAGAATTGATGGTGGTAGAGTATTTGGTGGTGTTGCTAGAATTGGGGGATATGGAGGTGCAGTACCTTATAACATTTACGCACTAATCACATCTGACAGATACGTTGTTCTTGACGCTGTTAACGGAAGAATGTCTATCAAAGTGTGAATAATTCGATTTTATAAAATAAAATTATAAAATAAAATTGATTCAAAGATTTAATTTTATCAACTCGATTTTAATAATAATGATCCGAAGACGAACTAAACGTAGATCTACTCGATCTGGTGGATCATAAGGTGCTGCAATATCAACTCTAGCAAAAACTTTACTACCAAAAATATTACCAGTGCTCGGAACATTAGGTATAGCAGCGGCATCTGGAACAATATCCGGAGCAACAAATAAAGCTGTGCGTGGATCTGATATTAATCAGTCAACAACCGATCGACGACGACGACAATCCATTTACAATGGATCACGAAGAAGATTGCATGCACGCGTGTATGGATCGGGAATTAAACGAGCCACACTTGCTCGATATACATAATCCACTGTAAGTTGATTGCGCAGATAAATTTTTCGTCCGCCAAAATTCCATTTCATCATCAATCAAACGCGTTCGATCGACCCAGATTTTTTTATCTAAACTCAATTTTATGTAATCATATAAATAAAAATGATTAGAAGACCGAGATCACGAGCGATCAAACGAAGACAAGGTGGATTTATTGGTCCGCTGTTAGCAGGAATAGCAGGTTCGCTTTTACCAAATCTGTTGGGTATTGGACGAGGTATTAAAAAAGACGACCAGGACGACCACGAACCGGCCACGGATTAACCCTACCAGGAACAAGACGAACAGGGTACGGAGTACGGCGAAGACGAAGGCGCATCTGATCGCGATCGGTCAACAACCGATTGCGTTAAGCAACTTTGAAATTATGGATTATTTAAAAAATATTAAAAAGTTCAACGGGTTTTTTCTCCAAAGATCAACTCAATCGGTCGTTGACCGATCAATGTCATCATAGAATGATGCTATCAAAAACGAAGTATACGCACTGCATTATTAATATACAAGATTTTAATGATGGATCTGGAACTCACTGGGTGGCTTTATACGACAACAATTATTTCGATTCGTACGGTCTACCTCCCAGCGACGCCGTTAAAAGATACGTGCAGAGTTTTTCCAAGTACAAAACTACGCCTCTAAATTACTCATCAAAGCAAATTCAACCAACAGGAACAAACACATGCGGTTATTACTGCGTCGTGTTTATAACACACATGAGTAAAGGTAAATCATTTCTGAACTTTATTCTGCAGGTCGAACCAGCGCCGAGTTTAAACAACGATGTAATATGTCTAAAGAAATTTCCAGAAATTCTTTGATTGAATCTTTGAAAGATTCGATTTTATAAAATAAAATTATGAAATAAAATTAAGAAATTCGATGTTAAATAATATGTAAACTCAATTTTGTATAAATCAATTTTGTATAAAATCATATAAATATAATGCTAACATACTGTCTCAAGTGTAAAGCAAAAACTGAGAGCGACAACGAGGAAACCATAAAAACAAAAAATAATAAGATTAATGTTAAAAGGTGTATGTGAAGTATGTGGTAACAAAAAGTGTACGTTTATTAAAGCTCAAGTCGAGAACAGTTTAGATAAAAATGACATAAAACTAAACGAACTATCAGATTAAATCGATTGAATCTTTGAAAGATTTAATGAAATAAAATTATGAAAATTTTCAGATGTCTAAAGAATAATGAACTGCCGCTGCGACTCGCCAAAATGTATTTGCGTGGAAGATAATGCAGTACACGTATATTGTAAAAAATGTAAACACAGTCTAATTGTTGGTGGCGCAATTGACATACACAGCATCATCGGAAAATTGCCAAGACCAAAAGGAGGTTGGACGCTACCAGGGCATAAATATACTGGACCTTGGAATCCGTTAGAAACTCAACTTGACAGTAATTACCAACCACTTCCAGGGCAAGAACCTTATAATCAAGTTGATGCAATTGCTATGAAACATGATATATGTTACCGCGATAATTCGACAAACAAACATATGTCTGATAATCAGATGCTAGACAAACTCAGAGAAATGAAACCGACAAGTATCAGAGAAAGATTTGATCGACGACTCTATCAAGGTATAATCGGAACAAAATATAAACTTTGTCTTGGACAAGACCGATTAGGACAAGATCAATTGGGGCTCGCCGCTGAGCTTCACAGACCAAAAAAAAAAGTTTCCAAGAAGGCGTGTCGTTGTAAATGCTGTAGATGATACCTGGGCGGTTGATCTTGCTGATATGTCTGCATTAGCAGACGACAACGATGATAACAAGTTTTTACTAAACGTGGTCGACATACAAAGCCGTTTTGCTTTTAGTGTACCAATAAAAAATAAAATGGGTAATACAATCACAACCGCGTTTAGTAAAATTGTTGCAGATAACGCGAGACAACCAAATAAAATCTGGACAGATCACGGCGTAGAATTTTACAACAAACAATTCGAAAATTGGTTAAAACAACATAATATTATAAAGTATGTTAATGGCAATGAAGGTAAAAGCGTAATTGTCGAACGATTTAATCGAACTATCAAACAAAAATTGTACAAGTGAATGACCGCCAATAACACAAACAGATATGTTGATCAACTGCCGCAAATCATTTCCGACTACAATAACATGAAACATATATCTCTTGGAATGACACCTACCGAGGCGATGATAAACTCGATACTAGCAAACGAAAATCTGTATCGGAATCATAAGTTTAATGTTGGCGATCACGTCAGAATTTCACTCGCTAAAAAACCGTTTGAAAAAGGCTTTACACCTAATTGGAGCGAGGAAGTATTTGTTGTTAGTGAGGTGTTGACAACAATTCCTGTAACGTATAAGCTACTAGATCTAAATAAGGAAGATATAATAGGAAGTTTTTACGAACAAGAACTACAGCGAACAGATCAAGACGTATTTGTAATCGAAAAAATAATAGCAACGCGAGGTAATAAATCTCTTGTCAAGTGGAGAGGATACGGCGACGCTTTTAATAGCTGGGTACCAACAAAATCTATATCGCAGACAAAATCTGTTCATAAATCTTAACATAATTATTTAAAATGTGTTTACATTTGACAGGTTTACATAAGCTTATTAATTCACGCCGTCGCTCTTCCGTAATATCAAGCATCTCAAAGATCTTAACAAAAATATAATCAAATTTAATATTTTTTTAAGATCCGGGATTTTAAATGTTAAAAATTTTTTTAGTTTGTTTTGCAACTGCTCACGTTCTTCCAGAGTAAAATTAAATTTAATTGTTTTTTTCGCAACATGATATTTCGCATTATAAAAACTAAGTTTTCTAAAATTATTATATGGACGTCTATCAACAACCATTATCGCAACATCGTTATCAAGAACTTCATCAGGTTCCGGATCATATGGTAAAGTATAATATACTGTTTCGTCATCAACAATAACAAAATTGGGTCTCGCCGACTTATGAAATGTGTATGGGGTATATTTAATATCAGCCACAGGTCCAGAGATCATGGCGAGAGGTAATTTTAATTTTGCCAACATAATAAAATTATGTAAACATTAAATATAAATGGCGATAAGATATCACGAAAAAGGTTTTATTGAAAATATGTCTGATCTCGAAAGAGCAATAAAATACTGTTTTTCGGATCATAATACCAAAGGGAGCGTTACAATCTGGATCAGTAAATCAAGCACTGAAATCGGAGCAGAAAAAAATAATGTTTTGTTAACGCCGGAAGAACTAAAATCCTATAACACAAATGGAAATGTGGTGACAGAGTGAAATGTAGAAACGATAATGTTAAATGTACATAATTGTATTTCAAAAGGAGATTTAATCCGAATACTTAAGACAAGTTAAACATATTCGAATTTGATTTTACGTTGCAGTTTCTTCGAGAAGGCTATTCTTGTAGCACATGCTGCAGAAAATTGTACAGATCGCGGATCTATATTAAAATACCGACCTGCAGATGTTATAGACTCAAATCTTCTTTGAATTCCGTTTTCAATGTCTGTTGACATCACCAGACGAGCGGGCCTACCAAACGTAGTTTGACGAACATTAGCTCCTCGCATTGCATTTTCTTGAGGAGTAACCAAATCTAAATTTTCAAGGTTGTTGTCGGTTTTAATATTGTTAATGTGATCTATTACAAGTCCGCTAGAAATAACGTCATTAAAAACTTCGTACACAAATCTATGCAATAACACTTTTTTATAACAGACCACATCAACACAGGCCTGCAAATAACCGGTATTGGTCATATAACCAATAACCTTCTTTGTTCTTACATGTCGTATTATACCTTTATCATTTGCCTCGTAGTTTGTGTAAACAGGATGTGGTTCATATTCATCCTGCAATCCAAGATTATCAGGTTATTATCCAAAAATGAACCATTAACGTGATAAACTCGCTGCCCATCCGGAATTTCTCCAACGAAGCAGGTGTAGATAAAGTCCTTTATAAACATCTCGACGAAATCACATACGATTTTATAGCCAGCCGGAGTTTTTATAATCTCCATGTCGATATTATCATCGCAAAAGACCTTACCTGTCATCGTACCATAAAATCCATTAAACTCAGGGTGAGAATATGATGCATTAAGTTCGTCGTAGCTGGGTATCATCTCTGAAATTTTTGTTGTCATATACACATCAAAACTACATTTCTAATTATATGTTAAATAAATAATATACTTAATTATAATGACAATGAGGATTTCAACACAAGTTAAAAAGATTGTGTCAGCTTTTGCCGGTTTTGATACGTCTTGGCAAGCGGATTTACCAGATAATACTGTAACGTTATCTCCAGTAAAGTTATACAACATAATATCACCAACAATAATACGAGAGCGAGCCAAGCACATGAGCATTAAAATTTTAGTACAGTATAAGGTGATATTTGCAAAACTGCAGCCATCCACCCGATCCACCGAAAGTGGATTACGTGGATTGGGTAAAGATCAAAAAGAAATTGAGGCTTATATTTCATCAAAATCGCAGACAGCTCTGCTCGGTTCAGACCTAAATAAAATAATACAGATAATAATTTTTAATGAACTCGAAAATAAAATCGCAGAATACGTTTCATCAGGTTCTGCATGGGTACTACAAAAATACAATCTGTTATATTTCACACGCCTAAATTTAAACCACTAGAGGAAAATCTTATGTAGAATTACCAGAAAGAACTAGTAACAGCAGATGTGTCGTAAACGTCAAAAACAATGACAACAAATGCTTCTTATGGGCTGTACACTCAGCACTACATACACCTGACAAAAATCCTAATAGAGTATCTCAATACAAAAATTATGAGACTACATTAAATTTTACTGGTGTCGAGTTTCCTGTTGCGGAATCGCAAATTCCAAAATTTGAAAAACAAAATTATATTAGCATTAACGTGTTTGGTCTTGAAGAAACTGGTAAAAAATAAAATACTATCCGAGGTTAATAAGCAAGACAGCATCGCAAGATACGATTAATCTGCTGTATTACAAAAATCATTATTGTTATATTAAAAATTTTGATGGACTCGTTGCATCACAGTATAGCAAGCACAAATCTAAAATGTACTTTTGTTACAGATGTCTTCACGGATCCCAGTCACAAGAAGTTCTTAATAAACATCTCGAGTATTGCACAGAAATTTAAAAAGTGACATTACCAGAAAAAGGAAAAGAAACACTAAACTTTAAGCACTACAACAATCAACTCAAAGTACCTTTTGTTATTTACGCAGATTTTGAGTCTTTACTTGTACCTATTACAACAGTACCTAATAATCCGGAGATATCGTCAACTACAGAAATACACTATCATGTTCCTTGCAGTGTTGCGTATAAGGTAGTATGTATAAACCCAAGTTTATCAAAATATATTAAACTATATCGTGGAAAAGATCCGGCAAAGTGGCTTCTTTCAAACTTGATGGATGAGGCAAACAAAATACAATTGATGTACAAACGATCAAAAAATTATGATACCTCTATCAAAACAACAACAAGACGAATTTGAACTATGAACTGTATGTCATATTTGCCAACAACAGATTCAACACGAATCTTCGAATCTTTCAAAAAAAGATTTAGGAAGATTGCGAATAAAGTTAAAGATCATTGTCATATCACAGGAGAATATCGCGGTCCAGCACATGATGGTTGTAATCTGCATTTCAAATGTCCGGAGTTTGTTCCAATAATATTTCACAATCTTAGAGGATACGACGCGCACATAATCGTAGAAGCTTTTGATAATCTTACTCTACGTAACAAAAAAATTAATTGTATTGCAAACACAGACGAGAAATATATGTCAGTGACAATAGGACCTCTGAGATTTATTGACAGCTTACAGTTTAAACCAGCACCACTAGACGTACTAGCAAGTGGTTGCGGTAAGTTTAGTAATCTCCAAGAACAGTTTAATGACAACAGTAACATACTAAAACAAAAAGGAATTTATCCTTACGAGTACATGGACAGCTGGGACAGATTTGATGAAACATGTCTTCCACCACAAAAAGAATTCGACTCTAAACTAAAATGGAGAAACTGTCTGACAAAGATTACAGCCACGCGAACCAAGTTTGGAACAAGTTAAACTGTAAAACTTTAGGAGATATCATGACATTTACCTTAAGACAGATGTGTTGTTATTAGCAGATATTTTTGAGGAGTTTAGATCCACTTGCTTAAATTACTATAAGCTCGATCATTGCTGGTATTATTCGTCTCCTGGTTTGTCCTGGGACGCCGCACTAAAACTTACAAAGGCTAATCTAAAACTGCTAACAGACCCGACCATGTTCTATTTTATAGAAAGATCAATAAGGGGTGGAATAAGTGTCATCACCAAAAAGCACGCGGTTGCTAATAATAAATACCTAAAGAAACACGACCCCAGCAAACCATCAAGTTATATAACCTACTTGGTCCAGAATAATCTTTATGGTTGGGCGATGTCGCAACCAATGCCAGTCGACGAATTTCGCTGGATAACAGGAGAACAATACCTAACAGAAACAAGTAAAACTGTTCCAGAAGATACAGGATACTTCGTTGAAGTCGACTTAATGTATCCTAATTACCTTCACAAGTTACATAATAACTATCCTTTCTGCGCAGAACAACTACTAATTACAGATGACATGCTTTCACAGGAACAACTTGATCTAAAAATAAAATATAATCTCGGAAAAAATGTCATGCATAAACTTGTTCCAAATCTGATGAATAAAAAGAGATACGTGATTCATCATCAAGCGTTAAAATAAGCCGTGGAACATGGCATTATAATATCATACGTTCATCGCGCACTAAAATTTCGACAGTATTGCTGGCTTAAAGAGTATATCGACTTTAACACAAATAAAAGAACAGCAGCAACAACAGATTCGGAAAAGGACTTCTTCAAGCTGATGAACAATAGCGTGTTTGGTAAGACGATGGAGAACATCAGAAAGCGAAGAAATATAGAACTTATTAACGATCCGGTTAGGCGAGATAAAGTTCTTGCAGAAGATACGTTTATGTCAATGAAAATCTTCAAAGAAAACTTAGTTGCAGTTCATAAACACAAAACCGACCTAAAATTAAATAAACCCATCTACGTCGGATCTGCTATACTAGATATATCAAAAATATTAATATACGAATTTCATTACGATTATTTCAAACAGAAGTATCCTAACTCTGAGCTGCTGTTTAGCGACACAGACTCACTCTGCAATTATGTCGAAACAGAGGACTTGTATCAAGATATTTACAACGACAGATCATTATTCGACCTATCAGATTACCCTAAAGACAGTCCTTTTAAGTGCGACAACAATAAGAAAGTGATTGGTAAATTTAAAGATGAAACAAACTTTAAACCTATCATAGAATTTGTTGGATTAAGAAGCAAGATGTATAGTATTAAAACAGATGATGATAAAACAAAAAAGAAAGCTAAAGGTATTGTTAAAACTATCGTTAATAAACAGATCTCATTTGATGATTATCTTAACGCGTTGCAAGGAGAACATAATCTTGTGACGATGACAACTATAAACTCGGACAAACATAATCTTAAAACAAACGTTATTAATAAAGCTGTCTGTGCAACTTCGATGATAAAAGGATTTGCTACGACGGAATTAACACATTTGCATTTGGGTACAATTACAATGATAATGAAACAGAGGATATTCTTGATATAATTTTCAATTGAATATTTATCTAAATTTTTAAAATATAGGAGGGATAAATTGTATCTAAACTTTTAAAATAGAGGGGAAATTTTATCTAAACTTTTAAAATAGAAGGGGGTAAATTTTATCTAAACTTTTAAAATAGGGGGGGGGGTAAATTTTATCTAAACATTATTTATAGGGGGGAGGGGGGAATTTGTCCTATACCAAGCAGTTTACAAGGTTGGTTTCAATATAAAGTAGTAAGGATAAAGGCGGAATCTCAGCACAACGGGGACTAGACGAAGTGAAAATCCGGAGATCCGGAAGGGATTGGAGGATTTGAACGAGGATAGGATCTGTTGTGCCGAGATCCGCCTTTATCCTTACAACTACAATAGACAGTTCTAGCCATATAATTGTAGACTCGCAACCTACTGCTATGATGCTGATAATATCCTTGTGAGGCCCATTGATGAGAAGAAAGTTATGAGAATGATTCACATTTTAGGTCTGAGAAAGCTGGGGCGGGGTGGGAGCACATGGTATGTTGATTTAGATGTAAAAGCTTTGTTGCAGACATTTCTCCTATACTAACCCGTTTGTTTAATACTGTATTTCAATCTGGTAATTTCCCATGAGAAGAAACTGTTAATTGTCCAATACACCCAAGGGTACTGTAAATTAGCCCAAACATTATCAATGCGTTTCACTCGATGTACTAAAGAAGGTACTAACCGGCATCTAGAATAACATTGGAAGCACGGTCAACTGAAGGGAGATAGTGCAACGTAATTTGTGTTCCATAGTAGGAATATTTTCCTGTGAAGGCTTTCTAGCAGAAATTACTCCAATATTAACCCATTTGTTTAATACTGTATTTCAATCTGGTAATTTCACACGTGCATGCGAAGAAGGTGTTAATTGTCCAAAAACAAAGAGATTCTGTAAATTATCCCAATTATGAAAGATTGGCAGCATGGTCAACTGTAGGGAGGTAGTCAATGTAGCTTAATTTTGATTCCATAGGGTTAGTCTCCCGTAGATATAATGTTTACTCTTCACATTTTAGTGCATACATATTTTAGCAAACTTTGTGGCAGATTTTATTGTCCTTTATTGATTTTCCACGATGTTTTTTCAATAGATCACTGCAAACTTATACAACATTCAGTGAAGAATGGGATTGGAAGAAAGTTTTTTTTGTATACGTATTATGGCATTAATGTATAATAGTCTTTATGCATGTGTCCCAGTTGATTGGAAGTATATAAAAAATAATTCCTTGTAATATTGAAACCATACAGGGTTGTATCCTCTATACTTTGATTTTTAACTTATGTATAAACCATTTGATTACCAATATTAAGAGAAATATCAAGATATGGAGTAATTGTTTCTCCTGGTATTCATTATACTTTGGCCGTATTGTACGCTTATGCTGTTGCTAATTGCTCAGGCACCCTAAAAATGTGTTACTTCAAGTTAAGGTAGCGGAGGAATTTTGCGATGAAACACGGATGAAGCTTAGTCTTGATACAACTAAAATTATTGATTTTAGAAACAGGGTCTTATGAGAACAAATGAGCAGTGGATCTGTCCAGGTCTGAAAACTGTAACCGTGCCTGCATATAAATATCTGGAGCTTTTCTTTCGTCCCAAACTCATCTGGACTATAGCAAAATAATGCTTGGCCTCACAAGCCAGAAAACGATTGATACGATCCAAGGTGAAATTTGATCTCTTCCAGCTTCTGAATAATTTCAATTATTCTACAATATGGTTTCTTCTATTTTATACTGAAGCGCAGTTTCTTCCCCCCCCCCCCTGTGGAGAACATTTATTTTAGCATTCTGTCAATCTTATTTTCAGAAGGAAAATAAATTCACTTCTATAGAATAAAAAGACCAATATTGTTGGAAATTTATCTTACTTTCTGAACAAATTTTTAAATAAATATTACATTAGTTCTAGCTATTTGACCAATTGTTCTGTTCCAACTTTGATGTAAATAATAATGGCTTGTATTTCCATATATTGTGTGTGCGCGTGTTGTTGATATGAATATTTCTAGACATAATAATGCAAATTAGCACTGAATATGCTGACGCTTACCGAATCTGTCTTTATATTTGCCTGTGGCCTAAAGTACTAAATAAAGTAGGCATTGCCATTGTCATCAGGTAAATGTATTTCACACTCAGACATCCGTTTTTGCATGTCGATATAAGTATGGAATTGGAACATTAATTGTGCTAATTCGTGTACACTTTAATTATTATTTTTAAACACCAGTAGAAACTATTATGACCAGATGACACCATCCCCAACTGCTCAGTGCGATTGATTCTGACAAAATCTCATGTCACACAGTGCTCGGTATTGAGTCATCATTGCCAAATTTAAATGTGAAGTTGTCCAAAAAAGTTTATTGGCAAATACAAAACAAGAATTAGGTTTGAACATGGTCACATTTCATCGCCTGAATGCATTTGCTTTCTTATCTTGGCTCGTTTGAATTATCCAATTTATTATATTAAACTGAATCGCAGCACAAGAGTAAGGTGCTGCATAAGTTCTTTTTGTTCAATCGTTAGTCTATCGCCGAAGGCACATAGGCCTCAGAAGTAGAGTCTATTACTTTAGGATTAGAGGATATGACTTTAGGACTTGTGTCCTCCAATGTTGCCGCCCTTGGCACAGCTACGAGCCAAGATTCATTCACTTATCTAGGGTCTACAAAGGCAGTATAGTCTGTTATGTATGATGTTTATATAATATTATAAATATTTTAGGAAATTATAAATGTTTCTTCACTTTAATATTTGCTTAAATCTTAATGCTTATCAGGAAAAACATGTTGAACTAGTGTCCTTGAATTAGGTTGTTTTGATCAATATGTTTTCTCAATTTGAAGGTCAAGGTTGATTTTTGTTTACAAGTAAAAATTCCATTAAGATGACACACATTCTAGAACATTAAGTCATGTGACCAATCTAGAACATTCTGTCATGTGACCAATCTTTATATATATCATGTTTGGTGGACATTTTTTCAGTTTTGACATTACCATCAGTCTTGTAAAGAGCTATTACAGTTGTAAAAATTCATTCCAAATTCTAAGAGAGGAATTATTTTAAATATTCATTGGATTATAACAGTGCTCATAAACTTTTGGATTTTGGATTTTTAATTGACAATTTTGGAATTTATGTGAACTTATTCAGAGATTTTGGAATACTTCATTTTGACTTCAGCACATCAAGATTACTAGTACATCAGGACTTTGGAGACCATTAACACATCATAACATTCAAGGACACAGCCGTGAATTCGGAACATTCTATATTTAGGACTTGTGATTAGAACAATCATTCTTATTGGATTATTAGGATTTCAAAACACATTACTGTAAGTGACTTTTTGATTTTTCATTTTAATTATCTAGTAATAAATTGCTTGTTGATTTTTACATGATTTGTTGGTTTCACTTTCTTTCTGTTACATTTTTCTTAGACCATAGAGTCGTAACAGAAATTGGGGGCTCGTCGTTCCGGGATCTGAATTTCTTTAAAGCATATTAGAGATATTAAATTTATCTTTGAAATTCATATTGATTTTGTCTCGGAGAATATTTTTGTCTTTGGCAAAGATTTTTAAAAGAGAATTTTTTTGTGTGTGAAACCAACAAGCATTTACAATGGCATCTAATGTTCAGAATGTCATTTCAAAACCAACCCAGGAGGGGTTAGAGTGCATGAGAAAGGATGAGTTGCTCGAGCTTGCCAGAAAATACAGTCTATCTGAGGCAAAAGTATCATTGACAAAACAGGAAATAAAGATTATTTTAATTCAGTATTTAGTAGGTAAGGGAATTTTTGAAAATAGCAGTGCTTTAAGTTTGAAGAGAAAGCCTGTATCTGGTTCTGACAGGAAATTAAGGGAATTAGAGTTAAAGAACCAGATTGATTTAGAATTGGCAAAGCTTCAGATTCAGAGAGAGAGAGAGAAAGAAGAGAGACAGATACATATGGAGAGAGAGAGAAAGAAGAGAGGCAGATACAGATGGAGAGAGAGAAAGAAGATAGGCGGATACAGATGGAGAGAGAGAAAGAAGAGAGGCAGATGGAGAGAGAGAAATAAGAGAGGCAGATACAGATGGAGAGAGAGAAAGAAGATAGGCGGATACAGATGGAGAGAGAGAAAGAAGAGAGGCAGATGGAGAGAGAGAAAGAAGAGAGGCAGATACAAATGCAGAAGGAAGAGAGGCAAATACAAATGCAGATGCAAAGACAAGAAAGGGAAATGCAATTTAAATTAAGAGAATTAGAACTGGCAAACAGAGCACACTCCACTCCTTTAAAAACAAGTTCAGGTTTTGATGTTACTAGATATATTAGGTTAGTACCCCCTTTTCAGGAAAAAGAAGTAGATAAATACTTTCTTCATTTCGAGAAAATAGCTGAAAACCTGAAATGGCCCAAAGAGCATTGGACTTTGTTATTACAAAGTGTACTTATTGGCAAAGCTCGTGAAGTCTACACTTCACTGTCAGTACAACAAAGCACTGATTATGATGTGGTTAAGGAGTACATCTTGAAAGCTTATGAGTTGGTACCAGAGGCATATCGACAAAGGTTTAGGAATTGTAGAAAAGAAACTGGACAAACTCATGTCGAATTTGCAAGGGATAAAGAACAACTATTTGATAGGTGGTGCTCAGCCAAGAAAGTTGATCAAGCTTATGATAACCTCCGACAGCTCGTATTAATTGAAGAGTTCAAGAGGTGCATCCATAGTGATGTTAAAACCTATCTTGACGAGCATAATGTGGAAACTTTGGAAAATGCTGCTCGTATGGCTGATGAATATTCCTTGACTCACAAAATTTCATTTGGCAATAAGTCGTCCTCTCAGCAGTTTTCTGGTAAAAAACCATTTCAATCTCATTCGAGTACTTCCAAATTTCACAACAGCACAACTGTTAGGAATCCAACATCTGATAAGACTGATCAGAAATCCTTATCTCTTCCTACGTGCACTTATTGTAAACCGAAAGGGCATGTTATTTCTGATTGCTTCAAGTTGAAAAATAAGCAACAGAGTAAAGACAGAGCTTTTCCAAATGCTCTTATTTCTACGAGGTCAAGGTCACGGTCTTGTATTGAAAGCAATACATTTGTTGGGTCAAACAAACCCCAGTCTGATTCTATTTTGGAGGCTTATGAACCATTCATGTCAGAAGGTTCTATATCACTTATTGGTGATTCTGCCAAACCTATCCCAATTAAAATATTAAGGGACACTGGAGCTTCTCAGAGTCTTTTATTATCAGGTACTTTGCCTTTGTCTGAGGAGTCTTCTTCAAGTGAAAGTGTTCTTGTTCAGGGAGTTGAGTGCGGCTTTGTAAATGTTCCTCTTCATTGTGTAAATTTGGCATCAGACTTAGTTTCTGGACCTGTGACTGTTGGGGCAGTGACTTCTTTACCCATAGAGGGTGTTCATTTATTACTAGGCAATGACCTAGCTGGAGATAAGGTTGTGGTTAGTCCACTTGTAACTGACAAGCCTTGTTTGGATCAGAAAGTTGATCCTGTCGAAACTGAAATCCCTGATTTGTACCCTGCTTGTGCAGTTACTAGAGCTATGGCAAAAAGAGCTCTTGAGAGTGATGTTGATCAGGATATTATTCCTTTAGCTGACACATGTATTGGTCAGTCTTTTGATGAGGTCACTTTTTCCTCAGGTATTGATCAATCAAATGGTATTGATCACAGTGATCCTCTTTTGGCAACTCATTCTCTTTGTTCTAATCAGGATGACAAACGACAATCCCTTGTCGTTGAACAGGAGCAAGATCCCGAGATATCTTGTTTGTTTCAGAGGGCTATTAGTGAAACTGAAGCCACACAAGTTCCAGTGTGTTACTTTGTGAAAAATGGGGTCGTTATGAGGAAATGGAGACTACCTGATGTACCTGCTGGTGACGAGTGGTCAGTGAGCTATCAAATTGTTGTTCCTAAGTCATATCGATAGGAAATTCTTAATTTAGCCCATGAAACTCCTTTGGCTGGTCATTTAGGAGTCCGTAAGACTTATCACAAGATCTTGAATCATTTTTATTGGCCGAAACTCAAAAGTGATGTTTCTAAATACTGCAGATCTTGTCACACTTGTCAAATGGTAGGAAAACCCAATCAGAAGATACCTAAGGCTCATCTGCAACCTATTCCTGCATTTGATGAACCATTTAGTAGAATAATAGTAGACTGTGTTGGTCCTTTACCTAAAACCAAGTTAGGCAACCAATACTTGTTGACCATCATGTGTGCATCTACAAGATTTCCAGAAGCAATTCCTCTGAGAAATATAAAAACTAAAACTATTGTGAAAGCTTTGGTGAAGTTTTTTACACTTGTTGGCCTTCCCAAATCTGTCCAGTCAGATCAAGGGTCAAATTTTATGTCTGGAATTTTCCAACAAGTTATGCATGAACTAGGCATCCAACAGTTTAAATCTTCTGCCTATCACCCTGAAAGTCAAGGTGCTTTGGAAAGATTTCATCAAACTTTGAAGAATATGATTCGATCATATTGCTTTGATACAGAAAAGGATTGGGATGAGGGTGTTCATTTGTTGTTGTTTGCTGTTAGGGAATCAGTTCAAGAGTCGTTGGGTTTTAGTCCTTTTGAACTAGTTTTTGGTCATACTGTCCGCGGACCATTGAAATTATTGAAAGAGAAACTTCTTTCAAATGAAGATTCAAAGATTAATCTTCTTGATTATGTCTCTGATTTCAAATACAAGTTGTCAAAGGCCTGTGAAGTAGCAAGAACTAATTTTCACACTACTCAGTCAAAAATGAAATTAAGGTATGACAGAAATAAACAGGAAAGGAGTTTTAAACCTGGTGACAAAGTTCTGGCTCTCTTTCCCATACCTCAGAATCCTCTTCAGGCTAAAGTGTATGGTCCTTATACCGTTGAAAAGAAAGTAAATGACTTAAATTATATCATTAAGACTCCTGGGAGACGGAAACAGAAACAACTTTGTCATATAAATATGTTAAAGGAATATTTTGACAGAGATAGCTCAGCTAATTATTTAGTTAATTTAGTTGTACCTGTCCCACACAGTGAAGATATCAACGATGGAGTACGATCAGACTATAGTGACTCTGGTATAACCAATCTTCGGAATTCAGAAATATTGAACAACCTAGACCAGAAACTTTCACATCTAAAACAACAGGAAAGAAATAAACTAAAACAGCTATTACATGACTATGAGCACTTGTTTCCTGATGTTCCAACACGAACAAGTAAAATTTATCATGACGTTGACATTGTAGATTCTGCGCCTGTGAAACAGCATCCTTATAGGATGAATCCTCTCAAACAGAACTATCTGAAGAAAGAAATTCAGTATTTACTGGAGAATGATTTCATAGAACCAAGTAAAAGTAACTGGAGTTCACCATGTATTCTTGTTCCCAAGCCAGATAATACATTCCGTATGTGTACTGACTATAGAAAAGTCAACAGTGTCACCAAAACTGATTCATTTCCAATCCCAAGAATGGACGATTGCATTGATAAAATTGGAAATGCGGAATATGTCACCAAGTTTGACCTTTTAAAAGGATTCTGGCAAATTCCACTGACGGAAAGGGCAAAAGAAATTTCAGCATTTGTAACTCCAGATGGACTTTATCAATATAAAGTCATGCCGTTTGGAATGAAAAATTCGCCTGCAACGTTTCAACGTCTGATGAACATGATAACATTTGGTCTTGATAATTGTGACGCTTATATCGATGACGTCATTATCTACAACAACACCTGGGAAGATCATTTGGAAACCATTCGTAAATTCTTCGATCGACTCAGTGATGCGAATCTGACAATTAATTTGAGCAAAGTGAGTTTTGCCATGCTTGTGTCACATTTTTAGGACATATTGTGGGACAAGGTCAAGTTAAACCTATAGAAGCTAAGGTCAAAGCTATCTCTGAATTTCAAGTTCCAATTTGTAAAAAGCAACTGATGCGATTTCTAGGTATGGCTGGATATTATCGGAAATTTTGTTCCAATTTTTCCAAAATTGCTGAACCTTTGACAAGTTTATTGAGTAAGAAAACCAAATTTTTTTGGTCTGAGAAGTGTCAGGAATCTTTTGACAAGTTAAAGGCCATGCTTAAGAATGCACCAGTTCTTTCTGCACCAAATTTCAGCCAATCATTTAAATTATCTGTTGATGCAAGTGATGTAGGGGTTGGTGGAGTATTGATTCAGGAAGACAAAAGTGGTGTGGATCACCCTGTGTGTTATTTTTCTAAAAAACTAAACAAACATCAGATAATTTATTCCACAATTGAGAAGGAATGTTTGGCTTTGATATTGGCTTTACAGCATTTTGAAGTGTATGTTACCCCAGCTCTTTCTCCAATTATTGTGTACAGTGATCACAATCCCCTTACTTTCATCAACAAAATGAAAGATAAAAATCGGAGATTGTTGAGATGGAGTTTGATATTGCAAGAATATAACATTGACATCAAACACATCAGGGGAAACGACAATGTGATTGCAGATGCACTCTCACGTGCCTAGAAATGTAATATTGCTTGATGTAATTAAGTCCAGTATCATAAAACATGTTCTTATGTATTTTTGGTTATTGTAGTATTAGATGTATATTCAAAAGAAAGCTTTGTTATATAAATCTTTCTTTTTCTTTGTGAGGGGAGGTGTTATGTATGATGTTTATATAATATTATAAATATTTCAGGAAATTATAAATGTTTCTTCACTTTAATATTTGCTTAAATCTTAATGCTTATCAGGAAAAACATGTTTAACTAGTGTCCTTGAATTAGGTTGTTTTGATCAATATGTTTTCTCAATTTGAAGGTCAAAGTTGATTTTTGTTTACAAGTAAAAATTCCATTAAGATGACACACATTCTAGAACATTAAGTCATGTGACCAATCTAGAACATTCTGTCATGTGACCAATCTTTATATATATCATGTTTGGGGGACATTTTTTCAGTTTTGACATTACCATCAGTCTTGTAAAGAGCTATTACAGTTGTAAAAATTCATTCCAGATTCTAAGAGAGGAATTATTTTAAATATTCATTGGATTATAACAGTGCTCATAAACTTTTGGATTTTGGATTTTTAATTGACAATTTTGGAATTTATGTGAACTTATTCAGAGATTTTGGAATACTTCATTTTGACTTCAGCACATCAAGATTACTAGTACATCAGGACTTTGGAGACCATTAACACATCATAACATTCAAGGACACAGCCGTGAATTCGGAACATTCTATATTTAGGACTTGTGATTAGAACAATCATTCTTATTGGATTATTAGGATTTCAAAACACATTACTGTAAGTGACTTTTTGATTTTTCATTTTAATTATCTAGTAATAAATTGCTTGTTGATTTTTACATGATTTGTTGGTTTCACTTTCTTTCTGTTACATTTTTCTTAGACCATAGAGTCGTAACAAGTCTCTGTTTCTATACATGAAGCCAGTAAAGTAAATTATTTTAACCTATAAAAAAGTTAAATTGCATTTTTTATGCAAATATGTTTGACCTCTATTTACTGTAATTTTTAGTCTAACTTCCTATCTTCTCTTTTCATTGATTCCATAGAGTTATCAGTGTAATAGCGTTGATTTTACACTCTTAAATATCTTGTATTTGTTTTCAGCTTTTCCTATCCATCCATCGATATGTTTCGGTTGCATGTATAACACGTTTACAACTGAGTGTATCTCAAACACTACCAGATGTCAAATGAAAATTCTGATAAAAATGTATATTCAAAGTCTGTTTATCTGTACAGTTGTAAATCGGTGTACTGGACGTTTCTTCGTCCATATGGTATTAAGGAACTGATTTTGCTTAATTGTATGATAGTTCTTTGTAGTTGTAGGTTTTTTGGACGATTTAAAATTGTACATGGTATACGTTTTGTAAATGATACATGCATAGTTAATTGTATGGATTTAGCTTCTTTGAATACAATTTAGGAGAAAGCTAAGTATCCACATAATTGCATATACATTTAGTCTTTTACGTTGTATTTGGTTCTACTGAGATGTAGTTGGAATCAACCTCATATGCTTGACTGTTATCTCTTTCCTTTTTCTTCTGTGATGCCATTTTTTACTCTTGTGTTTGCATGCGATTTATTTGGCTGTATTTCCTTTTCACCTTAAATTCTGTAATCAAACCAAATTCATATGTCTAGCATGTTTTAACTGCTTCTTGCAATAATGCGCTATATTTATTTCTACACATATGCGACATTTTCAAACCTCGTTATGTTTTATGTTTACATTCTCCTTAACACTTGTATATATGCATAGCGCATCCTCGACTTAATTTAATATATAATGTTTCCAGCTGGTACCCAGCTCTTAAACGATCTAGCAAATCCTTTCCATTTAACGAGTAGATACGTTTTGCTGTTCATTATTTTGGTATTACAGTTTGTAAACGACTGGATTACTTGCCTAATTGTAACCATTTCCTCGGTAAAGTTAGGAAGGTAGCCAACTGTTTTTGTATTTCGACATTTTATATGTTTCAACAATCTTGAAGTTAGACGTTTCAAATGTATCAGCAGTCAGATAACAGAATAGATTTATCATACCTTTCATCCTTGCTTGCTTTAATCAGAATCATGTAATTGAACTGTGATAAGTGCTATTTTATCCCCCAATTAAATTTGCTAAAATATGAACCCATTTTCTGGTTTTATTCTGAGGAAAAAAATTCACATTCAAGAAGACAGTGTTCTGTTAAACATTTCCACTACAGAAGCTCGTTTTGGCTCAAAAAGTTGAAAATGACTTTAATAAGTCTATTTGCAACAAATTCTTAACTTTATACTGTAAATATATTTGGCTTCATCAAACTGCATCTTTTCATGACTTGCCTCTTTTAAGATTTCTTTAAAAGGACTGAATATGCTATTTTCGGTTGTTTGTGTTCGTCTTTTGTCATCTAAGCGTATATAGAGAAGACATCACTGTCCAAATGTACTTGTCTCTATAATTGTCTTTTTCGTATATTTGCGTGCCATCTATGTATGTCTGCCACTGGTTATCCACGTGGCTAACACAGATCGCTTTGTAGGGAAATATTTGTTCTCGTTTGCTTGTATAATATGCAGATAAATTTGTTCTCACAATTTATAATTCTTAGTGTCAGCAGCTAAAATTTCGTGACAATAGTAAAGAAGTTTTAAACACAGCAGTTTGTCAGTCATTTAAAAAGGCATAAAACATCCAGAGAATAATTTAGGCTATATAAATAGTCCTGAGTTGTCATCGATACGATAACAAGATATCCTTCTTCAACAGTATCTTACATTTTAAGCAGTTTTAAACGTTTCTCCAGTCCAATGAACAAGGGCAGAGTTGAATGTCTTTCACTAGATATCCTCCATGCACTTCTTTGCATGACTGTCCCATTAGCCAACCAAATTCTCTGTTCTTTCGTCCTGACGTCATGCTCATTTGTTTATTGCTTCTTTCACAGATTAAGTTGTTTTTTTTATTTTAAAAATCTTGCAAATAAACAAAAATGAAATACATATTTCAGCAACATTTATAATGTTCGTGTTTATGATACAGATTTCTCTGTGATCGAATTAAAGGTCTTAATCTTATAGTCTTACAAGGATGATGGCCGAAACTTTCACTGTTTAGGAGCTGGTGTGTGTAATTCATGAAGTGCATGGTATATTTATAACAATGTTTACACTAATTAGGAACCAAAGAAAATGTGAGGTTATACACGTACTGCATTTTTAGACAATACTTCAAAAGATTCACTGTACTTATTCCCATTTTACCCGTATACATTTGTTCAGATAACAAAAGCAAGATTTAAAAAACAAAAACAACAAAAAAAAAAACAAACAAACAAAAGAACAAGTGATGAAATTTATTTTTCTAAGGAAACCATGACATATAAAGAAAAGAAATCTGACTGGATTCAAAAAAATTTCCGTTTACTCTCTTCACCGTACAGTGTGGAAACTTTGATCAATCATCATAAGCCATGTTACGTTTCAAACATGATATATTTTTAAAGGTACTATGACGTGTAGAGCGTAGTTGAGTAATTTTGCTTTAAAACAACAATGATTTATAATAAGATTCTTTGGAGTAAGAACATGGGACGTATTCACTTGCGCTTGATGGTAAATATGAAATGAGGGCCTTCAAGATCCCCTTAAAAAATTAACAAAATTATTTATGTGATGCTTATTTTATTTCAAATTAAACCTGCCCTCTAACCTTTTTGACGCATTGCACAAATTCGAAGAAAATGGATGCAAACTATCCCCAAAGCTTTGGTCTTTTCAAATTAAATGTACGATATAAAAAAAAATGTCTCTTTGGGACAAATTTCTTTCAATTTGGTCTTGTTCTTTGGGAAAAATGCCCTTCAGTTTGGTCTTGTTCTTTGGGACAAATGCCCTTCAGTTTGGTCTTGTCCTTTGGCACAAATGCCCTTCAGTTTGGTCTTGTCATTTAGGCGCTGACATAAGAATAGACAAACGATGTAACACTATATTTCATTCCCACACTTGTTGCGTAGCAACCCTAATTTCCGGATTATATATAAATATATTGTTGATTGCAATTGAAGACATGTAAAAGCTTGTGAATGTTTGCAAATCAGTATAATGGGATAAATATATATAAAATTTAAAATGCTTTGATATGTCTTGTCAGTGACAAGAATACAAGGAAGTTTTGGTATCCTAGCATACAACTCGGAAGTCCTGTAGCTTGTCCAATTTCATGTTTTCCTAAATGTGGCACACTGCCGTTTGGACCTGGAAAATACAAGAACTGCTTTAATTTACTCTCACCCCGATTTCTCGAATCAATTGGGCGAATTTTGATTTCATAAATTGTACATAAACCAGTGCGTAGAATAATTATCATCATCGCCATCGTCATAACTACCATCATCATCATATAATTGAATGGACTTAACATTTTAATGCATCGCTAATTAATAACTGAATTAATAATTATAGTTTTATTATATTTATTTGGTATTTGCGGACAATCAACAGATGCACTTTGTGCAGAGGCAACTGGATCGAGGTGTCTTCCCAAGGGACATACAGTGGCTGATCTGAACAGGATTCGAACCTGATCGGTACTCTGGCAGCCTAACTAATGTGCCACCGTGTGTACAAACCTACGGGTTATACTCACCTATTTCGAACCTTTTGAAACACACAAACCTACGGGATGTACTCACTTATTTCGAACCTTTTGAATCACACAAACCTACGGGATGTACTCGCCTATTTCGAACCTTTTGAAACACACAAACCGACGGGATGAACTCACCTATTTCGAACCTTTTGAAACACGCACACCTACGGGATGTACTCGCCACTTTCGAACCTTTTGAAACACACAATCCTTCTTTGCACCACTGGAAAAAAAGATACATAAATAAATGAAAAATTAAACAAATGCAAAATGATGAATTAAGTATATATGAAGGGGAAAATAAAGCAAAAATGCATATTTTGCAGCCATAGACACCCACTGGTTCTCAGTTCGATTGATTCGGAGGCTAGTGACTACATTTATGTGCGAATCATTATAAAAGACCCTGAATGGTAACTTATCACATCTAATCATAATTCATTATTAAACGTTATAAATTATCTTGTTTATCATTTTGCTACGAAATACCATCTGATAAATGAGCTTGTTACAACCTTGAAAATCAAGCATAAAGCTAGCCATATCTTTTAGCAGAGAGAGAGAGAAAGAGAGAGAGAGAGAGAGAGAGAGAGAGAGAGAGAGAAAGAGAGAGAGAGAAAGAAAGAATACCGCATTTATTCCACACGTTGTTCCGGTAGCTGCACTAAAATATATATCCATACATTTTCCCGTTCTTGGATGCGTACAGTGCATGAACCGACAAATCATTTCAGCTGTTTTCTTTAAAAAAAAAGACGTATAGCTCGAGGTGTCTATGGTCACTTAACTAACCAGCCTCACTATTTAGAATCTTTTAATCTAATGGTAATATTGGCATGCGATCGTCTCATTCAACTTTGGATAAAGACTATTACACAATGTTCACTCACTTTGTGTCCATTGCACTGCAATTATGTTCGTGTAACTATTAAACTTGTCAAACGTATTTGTATTACTAATAATAGGAGTTATTTTTTATCACTTAATTCTATATTCCTTTTAATATGTTGTTTTAATAGCTATATAATCTGGGTTTTCTTTTTTATGCACAACGACATGACACAGCTTTGTCTGAAAATACTTACATCATCGGTCACTTTTATACCTCCAATATCTATCTATCTATCTATCTATCTCTATCTATCTATCTATCTATCTATCTCTATCTATCTATCTATCTATCTATCTATCTATCTATCTATCTATCTATCTATCTATCTATCTAGCTATCTTTCTATGTCTATATTGTTTCTTCCCGTGACGAAGAGGTTGTTTAGCTTGAAACTTTGGGAACTGTTTTTGTCTTTGCACCGTTATCAATTATTGTGTCATTATATATATATATAGTGCTAAGAGTTATGAAGAATGAAGAGAACTCTGGTCCAAAATAGTATTTATATATACATGGCCTCAGGTTAGGCGCGAACATTCAGAGGATACATGAGACACTGTGTATCTGAATAAATAAACGCTACATGAAGATATATAGATGAAACTCCGGTTACAGGAAATTTATCCAATGAGGAATTTGAAACTCTCCAACAAACTCCTGCCTCCGTAGGTGTTGCTAATCAATACAAAGAATTTGTAAAACTCGATTTAACCATATATGATACACAATATAAAGAAGTTAGTCGTCAACTAAAGACTTAAAGAGAAACATTATATTACCAAGAGGTAGGTAAAGATTCAATAGATAATGCTAAGAGAGATAAACCAAATAAGACGCTATTACCTAACTCTATAGCTTTAAAAGAGGTGGAAGTGACTTTGCCAAGTCTTTAGGTTGGACAAAGAAAGAAAAATAAATGGAAATCACCAAATGATAGACCTAAAGAGATACCTTTACATCAACCTGCAGAGCCAAAGGCAGCCAATACAGCTCCAGTGGAAACATAATTGCTAGTAATTACCACAAATTAACCATTCAAAAAGCAAGTATGAGATGTAAAGATTGTAAAAGACAAATACATCGTAATATCTGGCAGTGGACCTCCTTCTAGATTATATACGCTGGAAGTTGGAAGAGAATGTACAGGTTATGCAAATGAAGTACAAGTAGCTGAATCCAAAATAATATCAACCAAATCAGGAGTTTAAATGTATGACAAACAGATATAAGAGATACAACAACAATTCAAAGTATTGTTGTATATTAGCAAAAGCAAAAGAGCACACATAGTTGGAAATTAAACAGTCATAGAAAATAATTTTAGAGAAAATATCAACAAAATGAATCTCCACGTGAGAGACAATATACCATTATGTGAAATGCAAAAAGCTGTTGTTTAAAGACAAAGATTTAATAGTTATGGCACTTTTTACAGCTAAAGGCTTGATAGCAGCTGCTCTTGGTATGACCATAGCAACTTTTGTAAAAGGTTTGACATGATTAGGCAGAGGAGCGAGTGGATGTGGCGGTGGTGATCAAGGTAGTACACATCGATTTGTTGACAAAGTTACGCAAGGAATGAAAAATATTGCCTACTATTTATTTTAGCTAGCTAAAAATGCGGCAGCAACATTGCCTGGAATCATTGGCAATGAAATAAGCTGGCTTTTTGAATCAGCTAGGCAAATTGTTTAAGTATTAGCTGACCATATTATTTTACTTATTGTAGCATTCGTCAGTTTTATCTTTGCAGTTTTGGTCAAAAGTGTAGACACGGCAACAACAAGAAATTAAAATAGGGCCCCTAGAAAAGTCTACTTTAAAAAGTAAAGTACACCAGCTCCTACACCATTGTCACACTTATACACACCTGTTTATTTGTCTCACTATCTATTTGTTTTAAATAATGTAGAGGTTGAGTTGTATACATTACAAGACGTTCACCGTTTTCATCCGTTTTGTCTACATAAGTCTTGCTCACGTTCTCTTCTTTTCTCTCATTTACTTCGTAACCTGTCTTTTGACAGATTATTACAGACTGCTTGTCAGCTGCTGGGGTTCCATTTGTTACCACGTCAATATTTTTATCAGTTATTTTCCTATACTAAATGTATTTGATGACTTTTGTAAAGTGTTATTGTAACCTACTATGCTACCAATTTTCAACACCACATAACTTGGTAACAAAAAAAATATTATCACTACCAATAACATAGTTTAGCCTAACTTTCGAATTTTAAATATATTACTGAAATCTAATTGAAATTTTTCATTCTGAGTCATATTCTTGTTGACCAAAAATTAAATTTTCAATTTACTTTTTTCTACACTGTCTTGTACAGTTGAAAGTGACTGAGACCTATATATTTTATTTTGTACTTGGCCACCTGAAATACATATCACATACATTCAAATACTTTGATTTAGTCTAAATAATTCTTCTTTTGCTAGTACGTTGTTATCTAATAAAAATAAATAAGTCCATGCTTGTTCTTCGTCACTTGCAAATATTGAATTTATTTCTGAAGCTGGCAATTTTTTTCCAATAATCAACTGTTCCAGCTCAGTAATTATATTTACTTTGGAAGCATTTTTTTTACATGATCTGGTGTAGGTTTCCCAAAACCCTGACGTACAGTATTATGTTCTTCTGGACCAATTTGAATACCTTTTGTTTCCATTAATATATCTCCGATCATGACGGGGAGGAATATTGAACTTATTACATATTATCTTAATTTGTTTTAGATCTATGTCATTGTTTGTTGGGATAAAAGATTGATCATCAGATAATTGTAATTTGCATCCAGGGATCTTGGAACCTATATTTTGATTGTACTATATGTGTTATGATAGTATCAGTTATTTGCCAATAAGATATTCCACATCCTGTTGTTGACATCCATAGTGCCCAGTTTAATTTATTTTGCCAGAAATTTAGGTCACACTGTGCTCGATATCAGTCATCATTGTTAAATTTTAAGGTGTAATTGTCTAAAATGTTCAATGACTTCTACATAAAATACTTTTTTTTCTGTGTAGTATATTTTATCTCTTTATATATCTTTTTCATTTCATTTGTTATTGGAGAGTTAAAATGAGTTGATGGACATGGGTAAGGTGCATTGCTTGATAGTTTCTTTTTTGCTTTTTCTAAAACATCAAACGTCCATTATTTTTTTATCTAAAGTGTCAAATTTTGTACATTGTAAAATACAAAATAATGGCTGCTAGACATTCATCTGTTGTTTCAGTATAGTAGTTTTAGTCTAATGAGTATCTAAATTAGTAAGTTACTGGCGTTTGCATAGTAGCTACGCTCCTATCTAATGGCGACGCTATGGCTTAATGATCTATGTCGAATAGGCTATAACTTCAAAGTTAGGTTGATTAATTTTGTTGCCTGGTGAAGATGTTGGTTTTTAAAACTAAGTTGATTTGTGGCTGAGCCAGGAAGTATACAGTTTAGAAACATTATCGTGATGGTTACGGCGTTGGTTTTTGAAAAATTATGTTTTGTCTCTGGAGGTGGGGTGTTAATTTTTAAAATGTAAAATAGGCTGTTTATTGCCTGATATAGTATAAATCACAATTATACTACTTTCGCCGATGGCCTTATAAAAAATGTGTTCTGAATAAACATCACCGTGTACTTAAGTCAAAAACTAAATATTTAGGAACAGTTTTGAGATCTAAACGAAGAAATATTTTTACTAAATATTACTACAGACAATTTAGTGTCAGTGCATCAGTCCGGTAACAAATTCATAAATCCGTAAAACGAACGCCTCAAAGCCAGCCAAGCGTGTGGATGTAAGAAGCATATCTCAGATTAACAAAGTATGCAAACATTTGCATATTAATACTATTTAGATTTGAGTTGACCACCTTCCTATTCTCCTCGAACCAAAACGCGAACTGGTTTAACATTCTGCTCATTCATCAGTACACTCTTGTTGAATGTATCAACTCCATGATACATATTCTTGATAATATATGACCAGAGAAAATCTTAAGATTAATCTTGATCGTAAATCTTAATCCTATATTTTAGGGACTTTACCGGTTTACTTGTATACATTGTATTGTATGGCTTTTTTAACTTTTACATGTTTACTTTTTATCTTACAGGAGTACATGTTTACATTTAATCTTACAGGAGTACATGTTTACATTTTATCTTACAGTAGTACATGTTTACTGATCATTGGAAGGATTTTTAAAGTTTTAGCATTTATACTACCTAAGTTTTACTCCATACCATATAGCTAGCATTGTGCTGATGTACTGTTAAACCTTATACATATATAGATACTGCTCAAAAATCGTTCATTTGTATTGTGTTTCTAATCAAATACCTCATCAAGGATTCTTGAGTGAAATATTATTGAAAAGTACATTGAGAAGCTAACATCACTTATCATACTGCATACTTCTTGCGAGAGATGGGAACACACACACACACACACACACACAGATACACACTTTGTAATACCTCACAGTAGGTAGATCCAGGTCCATTAATTTGGTGACACTGATCATTGGGGGTGTACAGCTCTCCTGGCAGTTTCCTCATAAATGAGTTCCATTCGCTCAATTCGCCATCGGAGTAGTTACCCTTCCTGGTCACACACATTCTGAAATACGAAAGGAACTGTTTACAGTGATAGATAGCTTGATACATTGTTACGACTAGAGGTTATGTAACAAAAGAAAAGACTCAAACAAGCTTTCAAGATTTAAAATACAAAATCTTTAATTTCCTCAAATATTTAAATATTTAAAAAAAAACAATCAAAGTAAAAGAATTAAAAATAACTTACAGTATAGAATATCCTTTAAAGTCCTAAATTGTTTTAAAGTTCACTGTTCCGGAAGTTAATCCAAATATTCCGAATGTATGTTCCGAATGAAGTAACCTTCACTGTGATAATGTGTTGATGAGAATAAGTTATATCCAAGTAATCCTTTCGAATATTGAATCTCACAAGTTTTAGAAATGTTTCCGATAATTCCACGGAGCTGTATAATAATTAAGTTGAAGACACAGTACTAATCCAAAATGCACCGTATTAATATCAATAGATATCCAAAGAATAATATCCCACACGCAAAATGAACAAAATTCGTTATGACCTCTCTATTCAATGTAACTATGAAGAATGAAGAATACATGCTATAATTCATATATATATATATAGCTATATATATATATATATGTATATATATATATATATATATATATATATATATATATATATATATATATATATATATATATAGCTATATATATATAGCCTTAATGCGCAGGATCAAAATAAAAACCCATACTTCATCTTCGATAAACAACTGAGTATTTCGAAATAATGTCCTTCTAATAAACACGATTCATTCTTCTGATGATACCTTAAACTATAATTCCTGATCAATACAATGTGTAGTCCTAAAAGTACGAGAACTAGGTCAAAGGTTCAACCTCACGCGCTAACACGTGATGTACTAAAAACTTCAGCGAAATATCGATCGAGCATACCGTATGTATACTCATAAGACGACAGCTGTTTAGACTAAGAACAGAGATCATAACTAATAAACTATACAATTATTATAAGAAAAAATATATAATTCCGTAACAACATACATACATACATACATACATACATACATACATACATACATACATACATACATACATACATACATACATACATACATACATACATACATACATACATACATACATACATACATACATACATACATACATACATACATACATACGTACATATATACATACATACTGCTACGACTAGGGATAATGTAACCACAAAAAAACTCAAACAAGCTTTCAAGATTTAAAATACAAATATTTAATTTCCTAAAATATTAATATATTTCAACAAAGAATCAAAGTGAAAGAATTAAAATATTTACAGTTTAGAATATCCTTAAAAGTCCTAAATTGTTATAAAGTTCACTGATCCGGAAGTTAATCCAAATACTCCGAATGAAGTAGGTTCTGAATGAAACCTTTGCTGTACTGATGTGTTAATAAGAATCAGTTATGTCCAAGTTTTATAAATTCCAAATTGTCTTTATGAACATGGAATATCACAAGTTCTTGAAATGTTTCCGATAATTCCACGGAGCTATATAATTATTAAGGTTTAAGAAACAGTACTAATCTAGAATGTACTGTATACTGATTTATATCACTAAAGTAGAATATCCACACACAACAAGAACCAAATTCGTTTATGACCTCTCAATCCAGTGTAGCTATGAAGAATGCTAGAATGCTGCTATAAAGCCTATTACATAGTCTTTTACCACGCATAATCGAAATAAAACCCATACTACGTCTTTGATAAACAACTGGGTATTTCGAAATAATTTCCTTCTAAATTACAACCCTCTCCAAACCAATCAGAAACTAGGTTATGCGTGATATTGCCAAAGTACTTGTGCCTTGACGTTTTTAACAGTCAATAAAGTAATGAATCATATAATCTAGGTCAGAAGTTCACGCGCTGGATCACATCACATGAATAATGCTTCAGTGAAATATTGATTCAATTTACCGTAAGTGTACTCACGGCAAGACAACAGCTGTTAGACTAAGAACAGTTGATGTGTAAAATTGTGTTTCTCCTGAGCAACTGGTCGCGCAAGTCACCCTTATCAAAATAAATCTGAAACGAATGCAATTTTATAATGCTATATGTCTCGATACATATTGTACATACTTGTCCTTTAGTGTCTCCTTGAACGCTTCCACGGAGCAATTAGAGAAAAGCCGGGGATTCCTGGAGTATTTCTCGGTTGGTTGGAACATTGACGCTTTGGGAGACATAATAAACATATCCTCAGCCTTACAATCTGTGGCGTTTGGTTCGCCATCATGCACTGCTCCAAGACTGGAAATAAGAAGCAGGCAGACTATACGGTGTAATTTTGACAATCAGAACTCGGATTGAACACACTACCTAGCGCGGCGAGTGTCAATCCACTATTGCTTATTACTATTTCCAGAATAGAATAGAATAAAATAAAACATTTATTTCGCATTTATTCTACACTCCGGTCACATCATTTCCATATAAGTTAATTTCATTAAACTGCATGAGTTGGTATGTAAACAACAATATACAATATCCAGTGCAAAAAATTATCAATTATAATTCGAATAAATATATTAGGTTTCCTATTATATAATTATTCTTAATACATAACATTTTTGTTAAAATTGTAAGTGTTCCAATTCCTAAAAATTCCTATATATAAACAAATACATAATCTCACTAAAATAGGGGCAGAAAAAGTTACTAAAAACTTTTCATGGTAATATAATAATTTTATCATCTTTATCTTACAATGAAAAACACGTTGAAATATTCTTCAAAAATGTACAGAAAATTAATTTATCAGACGACAATATTTATATAACTCCAATATTTATTAAAAAATTAATTAATTTCAAGGAGTCAAATATATAGGTGGAAATAAGATAAGAATAATAACACCATAAATGTGTCCGTTATTTTATTTAAATAAATTAAATTTAGTTTACAACAGAATGAAAAACATATAAGACGAAATAAAAGAGTTAATTAATTTAGTAATTTTATATTTACATTGTAATAAAATCAAAACGTATCACCAGAAATTAGCAAATTAGTTAATTTAAGTTATTTTAATTTGTCATATAATTTGCTAGAACAAGTAAAAGAATTGATGGAGGATATTCAAATCAGTTCTTTTTGGTGATTTTCAAAAAGATATAAAAGTTAAAAAGGGTAAAATGGAAGACAGAAAATGTTTCTAGAGAATATGGTGATCCAGCAAAGTAAGAAATATCATATAAACTGGAAAAATATGCTAACTAGGAAAATATTAAAAGTACAAAAAATAAAAAAATAAAACAATTCATGTTGTAAAAGCGAAGATATCATAAATAATGATAATGAAAATAAATTGTCAAACTTGGGGCTCACAACATAATTATGAATATGTTAATAACTTCATTGATTTTTAAAGGAGGATCTTATTAAACAAAATGGTAAATATATGACAAAATATTACTTCAAAATTATGTTACAAAGATATTAGCTAACAAGAAAACAAGAGGAAATTTTGTATAAGAATTTTTATAACATAATGCATTTACTTACATCATTATACAAGAAGAAAAAAAGAACAAAAAGTATTAAATTTTGATATAGTTTTTTCAAAAATCTTGTAATCAATGAAAAGAAAGGAGCAAAATATAAATAATTCACAAAAGAAGTATATGATAGACATTGGAATAAAATTTAAAATGAAATTACACTTTAGTGATTTCTTCTTGATAACCATTTCATTTAAAGATATCATCAGCATATTGACTTAATTTGTCTCATTATTGATGACAATATTCGTTTTGATGTTTCTTATCATTTTTCCAAGGACTGGAACACACAAAGTAAATATGTATGGAGAAATTTGATTTCCTTGTCTACAACCTCTTTTCATATCACAAAATCTGACATTTATCCCTTTTTTGAATATCAATGAATTTTCTCCTTTACAGAATAGTTTTACCCCTTTATTATTAAATCCACAACGTTTATGTATTTAAACGTTTTATCTATATATTTTCTTGAAACTGTATCAAATGACTTCTCAGATCCTTGATACAAAATAAGAACAGGGATGCCCTTCTTCTTTTTTCAAATAAAATATCATATATAATTCAGGTATTTCGACAATGTATCTCCCCGAAAGAAAAAAAACATTTTTTTCTTCGTGTAATAATTCGTCCAAAACGCTCTGCTTTTTATGTATTTCTATGCGTAAGTTAAAAAGGGTAAAATGGAATGTTAATGGAATCCTTTTAATGTAAAATATTTCTCAAATTCCAAATAACGAACTAAAAAGAACAACAACAAGTACACAGTTTAAAGTCCTTATAGTTTCAACATCTCTAAACCAATTTTCATGAACATTTCATAATTTATTTCAAAGTCCTATGTAAATCAAAATGCTCTTTTCCCACTGAGAAACAAAACTGATTTTATAGAAATACTATGATAAAAAGTCGACTAAGCATTTACCTCAAATCCAAAAGGTCAGCTGATTATTTTAATGTATGCATTTTATGTCGATTGCACAGCCGTACACTAAGTATTCTCGACGGCCCGCATGATGCCGAGAGCTGGTATGTGAGGTATAGGAAACTGGAAAACCTGGAGAAACCCAATGACCTTGGATGGGTGGCAACTATCATTTGAATATGCTGAAACCAAGAATCCACCACGGAACCCCAGAAGTACTAAGCAAGTCAACTCAAATGCGGGATACAAATAGGGCGCCAGAAGTCGACTAACCTGTGTCCAAGTTCGTGTGCTTTAGTGCTAACCGTCAGAAAATAATCAGAACAATGGACGATCTGAACTCTGCGACCAATGTCACAAACACCTTTCACTTTGGAGATACCTAAATTGAAATAAAGATAAAAGACTACTAGATAACATAATTACATTCCTAAAGGTAACATTAAAAGCGCATCAGTTGTTTTGATGTGGATTGATAAAACATACTGCTTGAAAAACGCACCAATCCATGCTTAATTTGTAAGAATTTATTTATTTCATTTCAACGAAATTACATTCTAATACATTGAACTTGCTGCATTGTAAAAGATGAGCAAATAAACGCGCGAAATAAAAAGATAATGTCACAATGATGACGTCGACATAAACATATATAACAATATACATATAGTGGCTACACCGAATGTCAATAGCGAAATTTGTTGGCCCGAGTGTATGTGACCAAGGATCCGAGTTTAATCACTTTTGTTCGACGCGACAGCTAAAAGAACTACTCAATAATTTCAGCTCTGAAGTCACAAACTGGAGGGCCACACAAAAGGGTGTCAATATACGTTCTAGTATAACAAATTCAGCTAGAAAAAAAAAAACGACAAATGTCACGTTACTAAAGTAGAACAAATTATCCTCATGACATGTGTGTTTAACTTGACACGCAATAATGCAACGTCATCTTTGAGGGCACTAGTTCGTCGGGCGAGGGAATTAGTTTATCATGGGAGAGCACTAGTCCTAATCGCCGAAGAAATAGTTCACGGGCAGGAAACAAGTAGAGTTTGACTTTAAATCATGTGATATGAATTATTTGTGCTTATTGGATTACATTGAAAGTATCATAAAATATAAATCTTTACACCAGATGGCAATAGCGATACTGGCTGCCCCAGTATATATGACTATGGAACTGGACTCAGCAACTTTGTCTGACGCGATTGTGGAGGGGACTAGACAAAGAAATCCAATTCCGTGGTAACGAACTCGATGGCAAACAAATATTCAAGTTGTCCAAGAGTGTTGCCACTATATGTTTTAGTACACAGGATTCAGCCAGATAAAATATAGCGATAGCAAATGTTACATTATTAAAGTAGAACAAGCTGACCTTATGACCTGTTTTACTTGATGCACTAACGTGACGTCATTATCGAGGAACCAGTTCATCACACGAAGGCCCTAATTCTTCACTCTGGGGTTCCGGTTCTCTCGATGGAGATAGTTCGTTAGCATTGCATTACCTGGAACTAACTCTGATTTTACTTTAAATTTGGTGGTATGAATTGTTTTTATTCATTGGATATAATTATATGAGGTGTACTAATATCAGATACCACCATCATTCATGCGAATACACTATATAAACCGTGAATGAATTCACAAAGTCGTGGCACAGTGACCGGAAGGGATTGTGACCACGTCCTCCACAAGAGCGACCGCTAGTTCAACAAAACTGAGGTTAAAAATCTGGGTTTCTCGCTGAAAACCACATTTCTTCAGGTTTTCGGTTCTACATAAAGTTTCCGTGTTTCCCAAGGTTGATGCTCCATCCGTGGAAACAGCTGTCACAAAACAATAACGAAAATTATAGCGCCGTACATCGCTGTCTTGATTTCTTGCTGTGACTCTGGAGTCACCCGATCACCAGCGATGGATCATTTCCTGTCGTCCTAAAGTATCTAAGGAGCCGCGTTCCTTTCGATTGAGTTGTGTGACAACATCAAGCAACGTCAACTTGTCATATGAAGCCCAAACCTCAATACAGCGCTTGCACACTTAATAGCGGCATAGCAAAAAAGGGTTACAATAATGAATTTCCATTGATAATTCAACACGTTAATTGCCAATGTCCTACTACAGGTTTTGTCGACATCGACCACACGATAACCATGCCAATCGCATCATAGCTCATGGTGACTCATACAATGCATGCAATGACACTCTTGACCTTGCATTACAATAATCACTTGATTCAATTGATTCTGTGATTGTAATAGTTTTTTATGTCCGCCGTCACGTTATGCTCCCCGAGCAGCAACCGGTCGTATCAGGTTAAAATAATTCAAATCATATCAAAGGATGTTTCAAATTCATGAAGCACTTTTGATAATCTGTTAAATAGTCTCGAGCGTTACTGGCTGATTCTTCGTTTGAATTGTCTTGTTCATTTTACAATCATATCAATAAATATGCACCAGGTTGACCTTTAGACAAACTATCAGAGGTTTATAATTTTCCGACATTGGACACAAATATGAACGGGATTCAAATGGTTCAATTTATAACATCAGTTGGTTTCTAATATTAGCATGCGTAGCGCCGTTTGAATATACTTTTGTTTCCCTCTGCTTTGTCAAGCGTTCTATCAAGCACTGACATGGACGACTTTAACAAAAGAGCATGAAAGATTGTTAAAGTCTCTCGGATACAGCAAAAGACAAATCAATTTTTGTTATTATTTTTTCATGATTGGTTTTTGATGTAGCAGAAGTAAAATGCTACTGGCCGTAAATCAGCACAGCATTAAAATGTTCTCCTGCACCATCCCCCTTCCCTCCCCCCACCGCACCGGCGGCAGTAAAACCTCTGCATCTCCACACCAGCCAAAGCGAGACCTGAGAGGTTCAAAAGGGCATTTGCTTGCCATTGTATGTCATGCCCATCGGGCAGTCCATTCATGGAACATTGGTATTTAAAGAAATATGGGCAAAAGGGTATAATACTTCGCGCAGACATGGTGTTTCGAGCAAAAACAAGTTCGCTTGAATCAATTTTTCTTTTTTTGGGGGGTGGGGGGGTGTAAAGAGATGTGTGGGAAAAACTGTTGGTGGGTATTGTGGTATGCATATGCAGATTGTATAAGAGAATGTAGGGTATACCCATGCTGAAAGTGTGGGATTGGAAAATGGACCGATTTCAGAATATGTGAGAGCTGTGGTGGTAATCATACATTTTAATAAATTTGGATGTGAACTACAGCAAAACAATTTTGTTTAGAGAATTGGGATAATACATATAAAGCTTAACACAAACACAGCAAAATAAAATCCATTCAAAGAATAGGAATAATATGTATAACTATTGACATACATGCAGCATTATTTCCACTATAGCGCGTGTGCGTGAGTTGCTTCAGAGAGGACATATAACCAAGAGTGAATATGGCACGCTGGACGCGCTATATGCGACTGGGGCTCTTCAGCCAGCCTCACCACCAGTTCCGACTCCTAGACGCAGGGTTGAGCTTGCTGTTCTGGCTCCACGGCGTAGGATTGTGCCTCCTATGACAGCGCGACGGCCTGTTCCGACTGATAAGCCGTAGGGCTAAGCCCTATGCTCCTACCCAGACCGACTTTGTAGATCTTCAGGGCGGAGAAAGCGACGCCTTGCTATTTCTTCATATCATGGTGCCAAAGATGCACGAGGCCCTTTCCAGTGAAAGTAGGGGACTGAATGGTCTAAAGTTCCTAACGGCACAGCTGGAAAAAGCCTTGCCAGGTCAACAAAACATCTGCACCGGCAGAACTACCACCGTCCCATACCTCATATGTGCGGGTTTCAAGGTTCTAATCGTGCCAGTTTAAGGCCCTGCTGGCAATCCGCACAAAAGTAATACGCAGAAAATTGCTAACCAGGTTCCGTGTAGCTTCTGCTACATATTCATGCGTTGCTATAGAGTCACCAAGGAGGCAGTGTTGTACCGCGGCGAAGACGCGGTTGCCACATTCATTAGTTATCTTGAATGCGTCTTGAAAGATATCTGAGAACTGTTTCGAAATCCCGTAGATCATGGACGGGGACGACCACAAGGCCTTTCAGTAAGCATCGGACTATCACATCTGCGAAGAGGATCTAGGCAAGGATAGGGTGCGCGACCACTGCCACGTCATAGGCAGGTACCGCGGCGCAGCCCACAAAACATGCACCCTAAAGCTACACATCGGCCCAGAAAAAAACAAAGACGCCAGTTGGAACTTCTACGACGGAGAACATCAGAGACATTCCAAACAACAAGAAACGCATCTTCTGCTGATGTAGCCCTTGTATAGCCAACTCATTAGAGAACGAATACAAAACAAAGTAAGTCAAACTTAACACCGACTGTGGACTCATGTTAAGAATGAGTT
Organism: Margaritifera margaritifera; assembly: GCA_029931535.1. NCBI lineage: Eukaryota > Metazoa > Mollusca > Bivalvia > Unionida > Margaritiferidae > Margaritifera > Margaritifera margaritifera. Next base: position 87,031 of record JAQPZY010000526.1, read on the forward strand.
TGAAAAGACTTCTTAACGCTCATGAACAACTCTATCTTCGGGAAGATCCTAGTCAGGCCTGATTGTGGGGTTGACTAGCTGTGCCGGCTCATTGCTGCTCCAGCGCTCATTCGCAAACTGGTCGTGGTTCACAGCACGAAGACTAATCTCATACTCAATATGTACTGGAATGTTGATAATGGATTTGAGAAAGTTCCTAATATATTACTTCTACTACAACCGCGGTAAAGCCAGGTATGGCAAAACGGCGAGCCTCCTTTACACGAACACCGACAGCCTGCAAGTTAGTAGTGATACGGAGGATTTGTACCGAGACATGGGATAATACGGCCGTCTATATGAGATGAGAGACTACCCAAAAGTGCACCAGCTGTTCAGCACAGCCAACAAAACGGTTATTGCCAAGTTAGAGGACGAGTGCAGCCGGCGACCAATAACTGCGTTTGTTGACTTCCGCCCCAAGATGTACTCTATCCTGGTTGGCAACAAAGACATACGGAAGGCCAAGGGAATATCCAAACCAGTCGAGAAAAACGGCCTGAAGCACGAACTGTATATATAGACTTTAGAAGAGCGGACGACGTTCTATGACCAGATGGTAGCCCTGGGCAGCGACTACCACAGCGGCCGTACCGCATCAACGAAACTATCGCCGCAGGACACCAATAAGTGGATTGCCCGAGTCAGTAACACAACACGGGTATATGGTCACTAACGCACAGTACAAGAGCAATACGCCTTGGTGAAGGATTATCTCAACGAGCTCTTGACTGAGTGGTATCATTTGACTGATATACTCCACAAGGTCGAAGTTTTTGTAGGCAGTTCCGCGGGTAGACAGCGAAAGCATATAAATCTGGTATTGATTCCAGCCACCAATAACGCTGTTGGCAAATATCCTTTGGTTTTGCCGCCGCTCATCGAGGTACCTGTGTACTGAACCGGAGAGATGTTTTTCTTCACGTCCGTGCTTCTACCATATAACTCAAAAGGGAAACTCAAAGTCCTTTCAAGGGTTAAAATAAGAATGGGGTTTCACTTTGGCTCTAGAAACACATTTCGACTAAAACTCGATCCTTTAGACCACCGTTCCGAAACTACTCGATTCACTGATAACTAATTAAGATTACTAAAATGATAATGGGTTACTTTCACCCAATGATTATCAATTTTTTTCGGATAACTCAAGTAAACTATGAACACTAAATTATAATATTTGATAGCTTAGGAATTTTTTAAAACTGATAATCAGCGTGATCAAATTACAATCTGTGGCTTACACACAATTGGTTGATAGGGACAGCCCATTTTCGATAACTGGGCAGAATTTGATCAATAGTACATTTATGGCGTTTCAGTAACACTTCGGTGCCCTTTGCCTCCTTTGCCGCGTCCTGACATGGCAGTTGAGTAGTGTGCTGTTCTCACAATTTGCAAATAATTAAACGGTACGCTGTACCTACAAATTGTTATCAGTCGCACATGGCCGAATGCCAGCACGCGACATAAATAGAAAACAACAAGTGTAGGAGGTCTTGATCATTCCCATGGCGTGTTGGATAGTATTCAACACGTGGGCGTTGGATAGTTATCAAACATTGTGTGCTGGATAGTATATACAATACTAGTTGATGGATAGTAGTAGAGAGTGTATAAACACTCCTACCCTTTTCGTTGGATAGTATGTTTGTATGTAAGTATAGCGCGTCGACAAAAACTCCTAATCTTTTTGTTGGATAGTATGTTTGCATGTAGGTAAGAATAGCGTGCGTATAAACATTCTTGGCCTTTTCGTTGGATAGTAGGGTTTGTATTGGATATTATATCAAACAGCGGGTGCTGGATATTAGGGTATGTGCGGGATTGTAATCTAAAAGCTGGTGCTGGATAGTAGGAATTGTGCTCGATTATAATCAATAAGCGGCTGCTTGATAGTAGGGTATGTGTGGGATAATAATCAAAAAGCGGGTGCTGGATAGTAGTGTATATGTGGTTGATTGAATGTTTATATGCATGTAAGTATAGCTTGTGTATAAACACTCCTACCCTTTAGGTTGGATAGTTGGATGAGTGTGAGATATATATCAAAGAACTGGTGCTGGATAGTAGGGTGTGTGTTGGATTGTAATCAAATAGCGGGGTCTGGATAGTAGCGTATGTGTGGGTTTGTAATCAAAATGCAGGGGCTGGATATTAGGGTGTGTGCTGGATTGCAATCTAAAAGCGGGTGTTGGAGAGTTGGGTATATGTGGGGTAGTAGATTGTATGTTTGTATGTATGTAAGTTTAGCGTGTGTATGAATACTCCTGCCCTTTTCGTTGGGTAGTAGGGTGTGTGGGATTGTTATCAGAAAGTGTGTGCTGGATAGTACAGGTTTGTGTTGGATTGTACATCAAAAAGCGGGTGCTAGATAGTAGTGGTGTGTGTTGGATTGTAATCAAAAAGCGGGTGCTGGATAGTAGGGATGTGTGTTGGATTGTAATCAAAATCTTTGAAGTTCGGTCGGGCAAGGTCGGCTGGTTTCATCGTAAGCAGTTGTTTGGCAATCTTCTTATATCCGATCTTAGCGAATCAGTCATATTAGTCCCGGTTTATCCTCCTATGTGTCATATGTTTTTGCTACCTCTTCATCGCTCAGTCTTGAGGCCAGCAAAGCTAGGTGGCCGGCTATTGTAATCTTTCGCCGCTCCAGAATCCACTAGCTCAGACAGGCGGTCACTCTGATGTACCAGTGTTTCACTTGCACTTGTGCTGGCCGTTATTGTGCCTTCCGGCTTGGCTGCCAACCCAATCAGCAGCTTCTCAATATCAAGGTCGCTGAAGGAGATTGCCAAAACTTAAGTTTTGAAGAAACTCGTAGGCTCCGTTAGACGTAAGGCCTCAATGATATCGCTTTCTCTCAGCGTGTCCCTAAATGAGCCTTCCTTTTTACAGTAGATGAGACCCACATTCTAATACCGGCATTGTCGTGACATAAGCGTGTGTTCCTCCTTTGACCTTATTTCCATGACAAGGGCAAACCTATTTTTGCAGAATGCACCAACATCTGTCGACGGCAGCTCCGCATCCTGAATAGTATCGCGCCTGACTCTGGGCAGAGATCTGTTTTCAGATGCCCTGGATCGTCACCGTCACCTTGTCGATAAGGGGGTTCCAGAAATATTGAGTATCGAGTGCACAATCAGCGCTTTGCGTCGCGTTCTGAAAGAGCATGACTATCAGCTTCATGATTTTCTATGGCGTATTTAGGTTGATGCTCCACGTATCGTCTCTATCGTTCACCACCACCCTGCGATGGTGAAGCACTCAGGTGTACAAGATAGCCAGCTTTTCCTGATGTCGGATCATACGGTTAAGTTATGGGTGGGTACTCCATAGAGATAACGCTGATTGTGTAGCCCGCCTCTTTGTTCATGCACCGGATAACACTACCGTAGTCATTGAATATGGCATGTTGTCATTTAGAAGCTCGAAGTTATGCGGCACAAAGAAGAGGCTTCCGAACGCGGCGGCGATAAACGAATTGGACTCATGAACGGCAACGGCATTGCCATCGCCGACACGTATAGCGGTGGTGTTTGCGTTTTGCAAATCCTTGTAGACACTTCAAACATCGACATCGTCAATCAATGCTGGTCCAATTTATCTTCTTTAAGCTTTATACTGATCCTTTTAACAACAGCGCGATAGCGGTTTGTCAAGATCGTGCGTTTGGTATCCTACTGTGTTGTGTCGCCACACAAAGCAATTGTGAAGGACACAATGACATCGTTGCTATTGAAGTTGGCAAATCTGAAAATAAACAGCTGGTTCTGGTCTATGAAGCTTGGGTTATTTCGTCACAAACAACGGTACTGAGGGCACACTTTCCACCAAGCGCGCTGCGGGGGGAGTGAAATTTATCGAGTTTCTTTCCATCTTGAGACATGCTTGCTGTTCATATACGGTGATACTGAAGTACACGTGTCCTTTCTTTAATAAGTGTGTATTGCCTGATAGGAATATATAGTTAAAGTTTTGACATTCAAATGGAAGAATTTGGCCCTCTTGATGCCTATCGGCCCAACGAAGAGGAAGTCGGATTTGCAACCGACTATACAATGCCCGTTTCATGCCCTCACACCCGGCTCGCCGCCATACTTAAATTTTAACAAAAATGAAAATTTCAACCATAAAGAATTGCCTTGGTGTTATAACGCCATGCATTAATATCCTTCTTTTGTGCTTTAATAAACCTTTCAAACAATAATTGTATTTATTGTATTCCACCACGAATTTGGAAAGATATGTGATATGTGGAAATCTTGAAATCACCTAAATCTTTTCTTCTTTTTCAGTACACTTTCAAAGTTTTTTGTGAATTAGAATTGTTAGTGTTAAATGGCTATAAGCATTTGATTTTGGCAACATAATTAAAAAATTTTGAACTGTCTCAAATAAATCATTCATTATTATTTGTAGATCATCTACAACATGGTCCCTTTTTGCCAGTGTCTAAACGCAATAGTAATCACCATTGCCAAAGTTGGTAATCTTCTTCAAAGAAGAAGTTATAAATTTTACTGTGAGTGTTGATCGAATTATAAATTTTCTACGAAGACGAAAATTCAGACCGGTATGTATACTATTTCAAAGTTTGAAAGGGGAATAATTAGCTATAGTTTAAATGAAAAATAACTCTTATTTTCATATGTAACGCGAATGAATAGACTACGTTAATGGAAATATATATGAAAATTGTATTCAATTCTGTTGAGCAGATTTTAAAGATATGGCTGATTAATTTAAAACATTCGTGTCGATCGTCTAGGCTACGAAAGTTGCCATGATGGATATAGTTGAGAACGTAACATGTCTCATCCGAACATTATTGCATTGTGATCAATTAGAATTGATGAATGAAGGCATATGACAAAATTAAAACTAGATCCCTTTGTTAACCATAAAAGGTGGTCTCAGGAGCCAGGTGATCCTTTAATGCAGGCTTTGTTGAACATAGTAAGCATTAAAATGTCTTGGTCAATTTAATAGTTGGTCTCTTAAGCTATTGCTATATATGTTTGTTTATTAACTGATATATAATAACCCTTACAAATAATGATCATTATGACTTCTAAATGGTACTTCAAAGAGAAGGACTGTTGTAGATGTATACGAGCACATACTTGGAATCAGTAGGAGACTGTTTGCGTGACACAAAGAGTACCCTTTCAGGTTAGAATATTCTAGAATGAGAGTAATTGTTATACTACCTAGAAAGGTCACGACCAAATAAGATGGTAGCAGCTTGAGTATACGATATGTTGATGGACACTGACTGGCACATTTGTCTCTTATCAAAGAGAGAGAGAGAGAGAGAGAGAGAGAGAGAGAGAGAGAGAGAGAGAGAGAGAGAGAGAGAGAGAGAGAGAGAGTGAAAAAGAGAGACTACTTACCGGCAGTATCAGTGTTCGTTTCGGAAACACGATACATCCCATGTCTAAAATTAAAAACTAGTCGTTAATGCGTATTTGTACAATATGTTATTTTTCAGACAGACAAAACTATTTAATCCTCATTTACAGACAACAATTTGGCATTCATAGTGATGCATTAGAGAAACGTATAAGAGAAACATCATGAAAGTTTAAACAATTTATATCAAAAGAGGAAGAAATTGTTATGGAGTCTGGAAGAAGGCTCGTACAGATTAAACCACCTCCACCTACCCCCCGCCCCCCGCAAAACAAACAAACTAAATGAGGCAGGTAGAAGAAAAGTTTGTCTCATTATCATAAATTTTGCGACAAAGTGTGCCCATATGAGAAATCCACGTGGAATAAACTTATCCCACGTGACATGAACTTGATATCCTTTCACCCAAAAGATGTCCATTACAATTGCAACACAAATAACAATTAATGCATCATAATGAACTTCACCACATTTTTTTATACAGAAATGAGCGAAAGATAGTCCATCTCTTGTGTTGGTATGACATATGGAAAATTAACACCAGTGCATAGATTGTAATACGGGTTTTATGAATCATGCAGGACACTAATAAAATATGCATCTTTCTAAACAATAAAATAGGAGAATACAAAAGAGCATGGCCTCTACATAAAAGACCGTCAGTCTTTTATATTTAAAACATTTGAAACTAGATTAAATTGCTCAATTTGCTTAAATAGCAAGTTATATATATATATAGTCTATGTTCAATTGAAGATTATTACATACGAATTATAAACAAAATGTTCTGTGAATTGTTACGTGGTGTAATAAAATTCACCTAAATATAGCTTTACAATATTGCAGATAAAATCTTTGTGCAAGCACCTTTCCAGAAGAAACCACACACACACACACACACACACACACACATATATATATATATATATATATATATATATATATATATATATATATATATATATAATGACGATCTTTCCAGATGTATCGGATCTACCATAAATAGGGGTTTTTTAAGGATACTTTATACAAAAAACAAACATGCCATAGCACGAAGCAGCAAGTCAGATATACAGAGCAATTGCTTTCTAGATTTACGGATACCTTGTTTTGCAAGGCGGACGACACAAGCGTTCAATGGAGGGGCAGAAAATAATAGTTTCATTAAGTAGGAGTTAGTGTGTAAATTGAAATCTGTACTTGTCTTCTTTCCTCGAACCAGATCCGGTCCATCCAAATCTTAAAAAGCATCTTCAACCAAACATATTTTATTTATAAAAAAAATAAAAATTAGTGCCATGGAACTCATCCACTGATTAGTTATCTTTTGATTCCCTCTTTTAGAAATGTTGCTCATAGCTCAAGCTTTCTAAAACAGAGAGCCAGTCTAGAAACCAGTCCCAAAGTACAGTCACGCCTTCTAACGGCAGACATTAGTGATGGTCGAGTTTTGTTGATAGTTACATCACTCAAAATAAGCCGAATGTTGCGGATAAAATGACTACACGCAGAACGCGCTGAAATTACGCGCGGAATGCGTTCCAAACACATCGTTATATGACTGTGAATGCTAATTTGTGTTAACGAAACCACCAAGAACAAAACGAACTTTCGAGCGAATGATACTGAATCAGAGCAGACGCAGAGGTGGAACCAATAAATACTTCAAATTATCAAAAAAGAATTACATTATTCAGCCCAATGGGGAAATACTTCATAGAGTTGAACTATTATCGGAAAAGGTTTGGGTGGGGAGATAAATCTTCATAACAAAGCATTTATTTGAATCTATTTTTAGCAACTTGCAGCTTCTTTAGCCTGAAAAGCATCGTAGTATATGGTACAGCTAAGAAGCAAAATGACAGGGAATACATTATTCTGTGGAAAATGCATGCTTGTTATGTGTGGACCTCAAAATATGTACGCGATAGCAACTGGAAAAAGAGCGAAAGGTGATTTCAATCTAATGCAGGTAAAATTGACTTTTCTGCTCCAAGTACTAACTTCATGTGTGACGGGATATATCAATATCAAAAGCAAATATGAATCCTGGTTTACTGGGACCAGTTTGGGATTTGTCGCCAAGAATAACATTTGCATAATATGTGTGCCTATGGAAAGAATTGACAAAGTAGGAAGTGATGTTTGGTCAGAAAGATGGAACAACACTGATTGATACTACTACTAACACTACTAATAATAATAATCAGGCCTCAATAGCATAGTGGTAATACGCAAACTTTGCATCTGTGTGGTCGTTAGTTCAATTAAAGAATCCACAAACTTCACATATGTCCCAACAGTTCTTAGTCCATTGTTATTTATTCTAAATTTCCGTTGGCTGCTATGGAGACTTATCCAGGCTAATTTGTGATTCTTTACCTAGTGACTCCTGCTGTCATAAGCTTGTTTGACTAAGAGCACATATACTGCACCAATGGTTAGACACCTGGACAGTTTGCACTATATAGTAGGTCAAAGTTCAAACACCGCATCGTTTCTCATCCAAAAAAATATTGGATCAGATCAGCATTGGGTTCATTATTTGGTTTATAACGGCAGTTTAAGCACTTTATTTGGCTACATCATGACGAAGATTTGGAAGTTAAATGCCCTTCCCAAAGACACACTGATGCAGCTGACCTGGGCTGGCCTGGGATGAAATATTATATTACGCCAAAATCTTTCCTTTTTGTTGATTATTTTTCTGTTTTCTTGTTTTGGTTTTGTTTAAATCTTTTTAAATTACGAGTAATTTCGAGTAATTTCGGAAGTCGAAAAGTGCATTAAATACAAGCTTTAACAGTTTCGAGTAGCATATTGAAACATATCCTAACTGTAATACAATTTCTATTATGATATTTCCATACAAAAGGCGCTGGCTAGAATTTCTATGATGCCACCCATAATCATAATGTGCACTAAAGATTATCAAATTGTATGTTTGATGTTTATTTAACCATATACTTTACAAAAGTGATTTGTGTTGGCATATACATGTTATAAATAGATACACAATATTGAGGAGTCTAGATTCTATATCAGTGAAAGTATATTGAATTAAGTTTTTGTGACTTGAAAAACTGAAGTCACTGAAATGGGATAAAACCCAGAAATCGCATCTTGACTGAATTCCTGGCGTAACCAATGGAACGTATTATCCAGCGTAATTCAGAAAAAATTACATTATTATTCAAGAGTATTGTAATCTAACCCGACCACCCTAACCCCACCCCCACAAAATATTTTCCAGGTCTGTTTAACCTTAAGAAGTTGTGAGAGTTTGTTATTTAAATATTTTCAGGTGAAAATTGTAATTGTATCACAAGTAATTGAACTTTCGGAGACAAGAATGAATGTCGTATTCCGTGGGCTGCAACGTTTCTACAAAGTATTATTGAGAACAAATATGGAAATGTATATTTGCTGGTAATTTAGCCCCGTGTTTGCAATATGTTTCGCGCGTAATTTTGGACGTATTAAGGGCCTAGTCATTGTATCCTCAACGTGTAAGGTTATCCTCTATGTACATACACTTACTTCGTAAAGAGAATTAATTGGTCGTATTCTGGTAGACTATTCGATCCGAATTCGATGTCGAATACACGGAGATCACCCAAGTACTTTTTTGCTTCAATAACTTTTCTTCCGTTTATTATCTTCACTCTAGACTGCCTGTGTGGAAAGTGATCCTTTGACTTTAAACAAAAGAGAAAACAAATGAAAAAAGATCTAGTAACTGCGGAAAGTCAGTTTCTCTCTATAAGGAAAAATGGAAACAATTGAAACGATGCAATGATTATTTCGATTCAGTTTCTAATTTAATATTATATGCACACGAGAGTAGAGATACAAATGAAATGGAAAAAGACGGAATATTATGTTGGATTTTGTTTGTTTGTTTGTTGGGGGGGGGGGAGGGAGGTGCGTAGGGGGATTTATTTTCCCCGTATATGGGTAGCAGTATGTCGTGGAGCATCCTATAAGATACCTTATAAAAGGTGTTGTCGGTATTATAAATAGTGCAAGTGTAAATACAACAAAAACCTGTAATGTGCGTGGAGATACAGAGAGATAGAATCTGTACTACACTCATTCATACAATTTAGTTACAAGGACGAAAAGCGTGATAAACTATAATAAATATGAAATACACTAGAGATATTACCTATATTGGTATCCTCGTTTTTTGTACTAATCAATATATAAAGTATCTTTACTATTTGAAATGTCTGTATCATCTCTGTACCCCTCTCTATAACTTAACCGAGTACTTTTTCAAAATCAACCAAAACCAGCAAAACCAAGTATTTTATATTTATATGGCAAATTAAACAAGTGATATATAAAACAAGGATACCCATTCATCAATCTGTACTACTCTAATCCATAAAATGTAGATCGCATCTTCGTGCTGGCGCACGAAAAGTGTGATAAGATAAAATAAATATGAAATACACTATAGATACTACCATATTGATATCCTTGTTCTCTATACTAATCAGTATCTGTACTATCTGTTCTATCGGTATACGCCTGTCTATACCTCAGGAGGTATGGAGGAATAATATGTATAAAAGGTATTGAACAAAATAGGTGGATAATAAATGGATAGACTAGCGAAAATTGTATTTAAGATAGTCAGTGAAATATTACATGAAAACGCGGATGTAATATTGACTGACCTTTCGCCAATACATTAGTTAAAAAGTAGTAATAAATTGGCTGAAAAGGTCAATCAGTTACTGCCTAAACTATTATGCTTAATTGAACCTAAGTTTGTACCTATCACTGAATCAATATCTATAATTGAGTCAATAGCTGAACCTACGATTTTGTCTGTAACTAAACCAGCACATACAACTGAACTAATAGGTATATTATGAACCAAAGTATCATAATGTATCTACCAAATAATCAAAATACCAAAAGGTTAAATGTATACATTTTGATATAGATGTAATGGCAAACAATATGAGTAGATACAATTAGACATGTAAAAGTAATAGTGGTAATGATGGTATTAATGATAAAAATGGCCATTCTAAACCCATTAGCTCAGCTAACTCTATTGAATCGGATGATGACTCTTAATCCGAAATATAGCTCGGTTAAGAATACTAACTCAAGTCTTGATCTTTTGACTCTGATGATGAGTATGATGATTATGATACTAACAATGGTGGTCTAAATGAAGTACTATATAATGGTAATTCAGTATCATCCGTAAATGATACTGATACGTATGCTAAGGCTTATTACGAAGGACATATAAATAATGATCTCGCTTTGACAATTGTGTCCTTCCACCAAAATCTAATATTGAGGAAAAGTATCAGAATATACTTGACCGACTGAAAACGAATACCTCATTTAAGTATAATGTCAAACGTATACATTTAGATAGCTGTGACAGCAAATATTTAATTCATTCGCTTCAAATGGCAATGTTGCAATAATACTATATATGAATGATGATGATTACATTTCATTTGCCAACTGTTAATTTGCATTGATCATTGATCATTCATAATTTGCATTGATCATTTATATATGTCCTTTAGCAGTGATGATTCACTTAGTAGGTTCGGGGTTCATTGAGATATGTCCTTTAGCAGTGATGATTCACATAGTAGATACAGGGTTCATTGAGATATGTCCTTTAACAGTCATGATCTACTTAGTAGATACAGGGTTCATTGAGATATGTCCTTTAGCAGTGATGATTCACATAGTAGATACAGGGTTCATTGAGATATGTCCTTTAGCAGTGATGATTCACATAGTAGATACAGGGTTCATTGAGATATGTCCTTTAGCAGTGATGATTCACATAGTAGATACAGGGTTCATTGAGATATGTCCTTTAGCAGTGATGATTCACATAGTAGATACAGGGTTCATTGAGATATGTCCTTTAACAGTGATGATTCACATAGTAGATACAGGGTTCATTGAGATATGTCCTTTAGCAGTGATGATTCACATTGTAGATACAGGGTTCATTTAGATATGTCCTTTAACAGTGATAATTCACATAGTAGATACAGGGTTCATTGAGATATGTCCTTTAGCAGTGATGATTCACATAGTAGATACAGGGTTCATTGAGATATGTCCTTTAACAGTGATGATTCCCTTACTAGTAGATACATGGCTCAGTGTGAAATGTCCTTTCACAGAGATGATTAACTCTTAGTAGATACATGGTTCATTGAGATATGTGATTTAGCAGTGATGATTCACATAGTAGATACATGGCTCATTGTGATATGTCCTTTGACAGTGATGATTCACTCTGGAGATACAATGCTCATTGTGATATGTCCTTTAACAGTGGTCATTCACTTAGTAGATACAGTACTCATTTTGATATGTGCTTTGACAGTGGTCGTTCACTTAGTAGATACAGTACTCATTTTGATATGTCCTTTAACAGTGATCATTCACTTAGTAGATACAGTACTCATTTTGATATATCCTTTAACAGTGATGATTCACTTAGTAGATACAGTACTCATTTTGATATGTCTTTTAACAGTGATCATTCACTTAGTAGATACAAGGCTCAATGTGATATGTCCTTTAACAGTGATAATTCACTGAGTAGATACAGGGCTCATTTTGATATGTCCTTTAACAGTGGTCATTCACTTAGTAGATACAGTACTCATTTTGATATGTCCTTTAACAGTGATCATTCACTTAGTAGATAAAGTTCTCATTTTGATATGTCCTTTAACAGTGATCATTCACTTAGTAGATACAGTACTCATTTTGATATATCCTTTAACAGTGATGATTCACTTAGTAGATACAGTACTCATTTTGATATGTCTTTTAACAGTGATCATTCACTTAATAGATACAGGGCTCAATGTGATATGTCCTTTAACAGTGATAATTCACTGAGTAGATACAGTACTCATTTTGATATGTCCTTTAACAGTGATAATTCACTTAGTAGATACAGTACTCATTTTGATATGTCCTTTAACAGTGATGATTCACTTAGTAGATACAGTACTCATTTTGATATGTCCTTTAACAGTGATCATTCACTTAGTAGATACAGTACTCATTTTGATATGTCCTTTAACAGTGATGATTCACTTAGTAGATACAGTACTCATTTTGATATGTCCTTTGACAGTGATAACTCACTTAGTTGATACAGGGCTCATTGTGATATGTCCTTTAACAGTGATAATTCACTTTTTAGATACAGTACTCATTTTGATATGTCCTTTAACAGTGATAATTAACTTAATAGATACAGGGCTCTGTGTGATATATCCTTTAACAGTGATAATTAACTTAATAGATACAGGGCTAATTGTGATATGACCTTTAACAATGATGATTCACTCAGTAGATACAGGGCTCCGTGTGGTATGTCCTTTAACAGAGATGATTCATTTAATGGATACAGGATATGTGTGATATGTTCTTTAACAGTGATGATTCACTTAGTAGATACAGGGCTAATTATGATATATCCTTTAACTGATGATTCACTTAGTAGATACAGGGTTCATTGTGATATGTCCTTTAACAGTCATGATCTACTTAGTAGGTACAGGGCTCATTGTGATATGTCCTTTTGACAGAATCAACTTTGTTAAACAGTGTGGCGAGCATCATCTGGACGTGGTATAAATTATTGGCACTTATCAGATGCAAGCATACCAAACGTTAGTAAAGTCTGTTTACGGACATTATATTTACTTTCAAATCAGATTGTCTTTTTACTAAATGTTCAATACATTTAACATATGATCAATAATTTAATTCTAATACTAAATGAGATAAGCCTGAAACAATTTAACATAATCAGCAACAACTTTAATATTTCACCACATCATTATTGGACATGGCTAAAAGAGAACAATTTAACTGTTATTAATGGTCCAAACGCCTGTTACAAAATAGAGAGGGAAATGTCTAATGACGATATAAGTAGACAACAAAGATATGAAGCAGACCAGTGGTAGAATAGGGGATGGTGGATACGATACAATCCTGAGCAGCATACCTCTCAAACAATACCAGAATAATTAAGTGATCGTACATATGTCTTTCTACAAGATAGCAGCGGACTAATAAATGACGAATCGGGAAGACTAAATCAGAGTATTAATTTGTATGTGATATCTATGCTGGGTGCACAAGTTTCTAGCATGAGACGAACAAGACAATCTGAGGCTACTATACAAGACGCATTTAACAAGTTAATGGAGGTTTTAATAATGAGTCAGCAAGGTTATGATCCAGATGAACCATAATGAATAAATTTCAGGAAAATAATTCACGGATGCAAAAGTTAAATTGGATTTTACCATTGGTGGTGATGGTATCTTTCTCTTTCTTAGCGATATGGTTATGGAAATTAGTGGCTTTGTAGGTTACACTAGCAGTCTGAACAAGTCATCACATAACTTCACTTTAGAATTACATAAAATACATGCTAATAAAAGCAAGACAATGTATTCCAGCAGCTAATAAACAAAGTGTAGCAAGTCGTCAAAATATTGATAAGGGAGCGATAGAACAGAACATGAGTAAGAATTATATAGACAAGCAAGATAGGAATATTGATTGCCTTATAATGGCAACAACTCATGTTAAACCAAATATACCCGATTTAAACCAGAATAAAGATCATGAGATAAATAAGTACTCGCTTATATTCGTTATGATTGTAATAGGAGCTGGATTGCTTTGGTTTGTAAAATAAGGAGACTTCTGCATACCTCGGAAAGTAATATAGTATGCCTCGGGAAGGCATATTATGTGCGAACTCATTTAGTCTCATCTCCACATCATTAATACTTATGGCAAATGTTAACTCAGCTAATGCTAAATTTAGTAGTATGACGTGGTGTTCCAGGAATGAGACAATCTTTGATGCAGCTGAAAATAACCAGCTGATTGTACTACCAATAATAAAGGGGTGTGGCTGCTTTTTATTTATCAGATGACTTGTTCAATGCTCAATATTTTCAAACCTTGTTTAATCTTGTCAATACATTTATTTGGCGAAGAACTAGGATTAGAACTTAGACTAAATACATTCTTAACCAGGTTTGGAATTGTCAATGCACGTGATGTAGTCATCATTGCAATTGCTGCAACAATTGTGGCAATGGTTACACCCTTCCCTTTGAACAAATGATTAAGTCTTTCACAAAAAGGTAGATTAAATTTTGCGTTTATCTTTTCAATTTTTTCTTTCACGTAACTTATGCCCAAGTGTTTGTGCTCTCAAACTTTCAACACTCAGCAACAGACTTTGCAACTTCTTTTATTTACCGTCGTCTGTATTTCCGCTGATGTATTTCTTTATATGATATATCTGTACATAGCTATGCTTTTTTCTAATGATTTATATAAAGCTCTCAAGATCCCAACAAGATCAGACAAGATGTTTCCTTTGATGTTTCGTTCTTTCTCAATATGTACAATCTATAAGGTACTTGTCCAGTTTCATGTCTTTCCTAAAATTCATCTATAATTGTTTCTGTTTCACTCACCTGCTGGCATAATGATTCATTTGCGTCTATTGCTGGTATCTCTATTTCCTCTGGTTCGATTAACTGTTGTATTTGTATGACAGTAGTACATATTTAGGTTACCATAATAAGTACATGAAATAGTGTAAGGAACATAATAATGACTGTTATAGAAATTGGCGTGAAAAAATAGCGAACATATTTGACTATGTTGTCTTCTCTTCATAAGGTTTATCTTGTTCGATCTTTTTCATCTTTTCCCTTTTCAATTTCTCTGCTTTGTCTCTCTTGTATTATTCTGAACGCTTTCTAAGTTGTCCGGCAAGTTCCACTATACGCATGCCTTTGTCAGATTTAGGTGCTAGTTTGATAACTCTCAAACACATAGGAGAGGACAATATAATAGAGGGAAAGGTGGTAGTGATGATAAAATACACGGAACATTTTTAAACAAAATACCTGTTGGCTATTTTCCTACACTTGACGTACTTCCGTTGTAATAATCCAGGCTAATAAATAAGCACCAATTGTTATTCTGTTGACGCTTTTGTATCATCGGCAGCAGTAACTTTAATATAGCATTGCTATCTGCATATAAGTTTCCTGCTTTGCTAAATCTTTCAAAATCCTACTACCTAAGAAAGACGATTGAAAACCTGACTCAATATCTCATTTTTGATAAATAACGATGTTTTGAAATCTTAAAATTTCTTATCATACTCTCTGCTTTCCTGCTTGAATGGCATCTTGTCAATCTTATGTCTGTTGTTACTTGTCTTCATATATCTCAAATGTGTCCAGGAATGGCATTTCCTTTGCTGGTCAGGGTGGGTAATGTCAATATATGAACAAGGTATGAAATTATCAATGTCTATCCTTTCGCCACCTCTAACACCTTCTGGATTTGCAACGTTCAATCACCTTCGAAAATAAATCCATGGATGAAACAACAAGTACTTTCAAAGTTTTGTCAGATTTGAGATTATCCTTTAATTCAGTTCGAGCTACTGTATTCTGAAGTATTCTGTAAAGTTTCCTCATTCTGGCGTTTGTTTCTGAACTATTCATTGTAGTTTTCGCAATTTTGTTCACGCTAATTTATATAATAGTCCTTATCTTTTATGGTAATCTCTCTTTCTGTTTCTCCACTGTTTTTGATACTCACTTCCACAAGGTTTGCAGTAGCCACTAGTCTTATTAAACTCATTTATGCCTTTTTTAATTAGAAATTTGTTAAACCTATCTTAGGATCCATTTTCATACCTATTTAATTTCAGTATAATTCAATTGATGATGTTAGATCACTTTTCACGCATTTGTAACAATTTTATAATTTATATATAAGGTGGAAAAGATAATATGAAGGTTGAAAGGGTATCCTCACCCAGGCAAAAAGATAAACGTACAGTGGAACTTGGTGGACAACTTGGTAAACGTTCCGAATAATGCAAGGGAGCTCAAGCAGAGAAAGAAAAGATCGAACAAGATAATCCTTACAAACAAAATACATCTCAAATATGTACTACTATCTGGTCTGCCATTGTAGCATCCATTAAGATGGGAGGTTTTGGTAAAGCAGCTATACAACCTACACACTCATGCAATCTACAGCACCTGTACAACCTATACAACCAAATATCTTACTAGAGATGTTTTAATGACCAATTAGTATTCAATTCTAAAAATTTTGAAATATGTGTTAGTTACCTCTCTTTAACTTGGGAGGTATATCAAAGTGTATAAACATACATAAGCGAGACTACTAACATAAATAGCACCGTCTATCATGAAAGTGTTAGCTCTGCAATTGTGGTTGGTTATATTACGCTCCTGAACAAGGTACTAACATTTAATATTGGTCTACAAACAAAGATGAATATTGAAGAAGTTATTAAGTTAGTTATACCGGTATATTTGAGTGAGTTTACATTTGACTATCTCGTTAGATCTGGTATATTACCCAACAAGATTATTAAATAATTAAACGAGTGCTAGTGGACAAAAGATTGTATTTCTATTTTGAAAAGCAAACAAAAGAAAACGAATAAAACAGTTAGATTAATCAAACCAATCCCACAAGAAAAACCGTTGGATAAATTAGCATCTAAACCCAAAACTAAATATATCATATCGTTTTCATAACATTAAATGGAAGAGAAAATAGCTTCGGCACCACCCATGTATCCAGTATTAGATGATTCATCAGCTATGACTTTCAGATTCTAAAAGGTCAGTGAGATTAGGAATTATTTGATTAAAGAGATCGAACATTATAGAGGTGTGAGGAGAATGTATAAAGCTGAAAATGCGTTTTTGACTTGGGTAAAGGTATACATGTTCATCATATCTACAAGAATGGTTATAACAGCTGATATTATACTAGTAGCAGAATGAGCAACCGGGAATATTATTCATTTAGCTTTTAGAGGATTTGGGGCAACTACATTAGGATTTGTTGCAAAGTCTTTCAGAGATAAAATGGTTTATCACAAGATATTAGAACACGATGAGATAGTTACCTTTTCCATAAGCAAATTAGATAATATTGATGATATGGCTAGTAAGGCAAAACGTGACAATGCGATAAATTATGAAGAATTTAATCTCATCGTCAACAAACACAATCGCTATATAAGCAAAAGAAGTCGCAATATCTCAGACAAACAAAGCATAGAAGAGATTCAGAAAACTATTAAGAAGAGGGGAAATAAATTGTGATAGAACAAGATATTAGACAAGTTCATCAGAAAATCAGTAAAAGATCTAAGGACTACACGTGAAAAAGTAAATCTCTAATACCTGGTTGTTTATGCTTCAACCGTTAACATTCGCATATTAATACCTGATGGTTTCTATAATTTAGAAATTTATATGAACAAAGCCAATGAATCGAGGACTGTTAATAACGACAATGAAGAAATCATGGATACTGAATGTCAGACACATAACTCTAAAGTGAAGTATTGGTTACTCCTGGCAACAATCGTACTGTCTACATAACCAACTAAAATGCTAAGCTGTTAGGATTTTTAACAGTCAGAGATCTATACAGACATCTAGTGAAACATATAGTTTGTGGGTCTTTGGGGCCTTAGAATTTGTACATTTTCCTAGATCAGCTAAACCATCTAAATAATCACTATAACAATTCGTACTCTACTATATTAGAGTTTCTAGCTGTTAACAAATGTATTTTAGTGTGATTTCATTGCGTATGCTGTTAATAATCCATGCAAACAATTGCAAAGAGGTACGAATAATAGACTAAATATCACCATTGAAGATGAAGAAAGAAAAATTATAGATTATCATGGCATGCTGATTACACATATCTTTAATGTTAAGTAAATGGAGATATTAAAACGTCCTAGTTGGTGTGGTTTTGAAAAAGTGAAAGAAGAGAGAAAGCTGCGCTAGATCAATCCAAAAATAGTAAACTAAACTTAACCACCAACCGTATCAATAATGTAGGTGATCCGCTACATTTAATTGCTGCGGCTCATCGTTTATTTGTACAGCAACCTATGCCACTCATATACGTAAGATGTTCTAGGAAAATAATTTAAAAGATATGTACACGTGGAGAGAAAAAGTAAAAAGTAAGCTGACAATCGTGGAACAAAGCTCTAATGATAGATCAGTCAAACTCACAGAGCTCCAGAAACAGACAGACGATAAGAAAAAGCAGAAGATCTTAGATGTTCGGGATTTATTTACCAAACGACTGAATACTCCATCCACGGCGTTGCAGTCTTTGAGGGCTGTTAGAAACAGACCAGGAGACGTATAAAGCATACAACATTACATATAATCCATTTGTGTGAGGATACACGATGAAATATCTTCCTTGGAGGTTTACATGTTGAACATCAGGAATTTTATAGGAAATTTCAATACTTTGGAATCAGAATTTTAACAATTCGATATTTAATTAAACAATGAGAAGACAGCGGATGACGAAGATATAAAAAGTTACTTGATGATTTTAAAAGCAAAAGGTGTAATTTTAGTTGATATATTAATTGCTGTAAGCGATAGACTTTCACAATTACAGAAGAAGAATGACTTTGAATAAGTTAATAGAAACATAGTAGATCCGTTGAATAACTTATATGTGAATGAAAGCGCTATTAGATCGATGGGAACAACATATACGCTAGCCATACTAGATATCAATGACAGGATTAAAGTCTTTAATGATCAGACTTTGTAAACTATTAAAACTGAACTAACTTCAACATACAAGAGGCTAAGAAATACGCTGACAAGGAAATGTCTGTTAATGTAGACATGGTAAATTGTGGTGTCAATGAATGGGATAGAAAGATACAACTGATAAAAGATTTATACGATACAGAGAAAAAATGAGCCACATAAACTGGAAAAAAAACTAACACTCAAATAGATACTAAAACAAGCATTGTTGGAAATAATTGATTCAGTTAATGAACAGTTGCATGCTATGCGTTATCTTGCGTACTTTCACTCCATGGAACTTGTGATTAACCGGCAAACTTACAATAGGGTATGCATCTGCAAATCATTAGGAGTGGGAATGTGGAAGGCCACAAAATGTACAATACTTCATCGCCTATAGTCAGCTAAAGATCCAGAATAATCAGGTCAAATGATACTATTTTAAGTAATCTCGGCCATGTAAAATGGAAGAGTTTGGTACTAATCAATGTGATAGTCATCTCTTTCGTGAGTGTTATGCGTGCCGAAATAACTTCCTCGGAGAAGAAGAGGAGACAGTTATACAGATTATGTAGATTTAATAGAATAAAACCAAAGACAGTGTCAGCAAGGAATCAACGTGAAAAATGTAATGAAATGACTACAGACTAAGCAATGCCTTAACCACGTGATAAAGGAGATTGAGAAAAGTGTACCCAATTTAACTTTTGATGATATCTCTAAAATGTTAATGTTAAGTATAGCATCAGGGATTGCAAATTGACATTCGAAACACTTAATACTTTACAAGGTAAGGAGAGATAAAATATCAGTAGGGTGATGGAAATATTTAAATCATTTTCCATACAATTTTGTATATCAAATATTGGAACCAATTTATTAATTATCCCTTGATCCTGAACAAGATTGTCACCACGTGTGATATTGAAACATCCATCAGGCCAACAATTAACAGACAAAAATTAAACTTCAACAAACTTTTTGGGGTCAATTTGTTCAATACGAGGCATAATAAGTTAATTAGTGTTTGTCATACAAGACAAAATAATAGAAGGTTTAAACCATTGTATGATATATGCTATCGAAATGAACTACATATTAGAGCCTCATAACATGATTATGTCTGGTGAGACTAAACGTGGAAAGACAAAGTTTGCTGCATTAGATTTGCTGGGGACTAAGCATAACATTTCTTAGATTACATCATCAACATTTTTCTCACATTCATCTAAAGTAAAACCTATAATATATGGTGACTCTTTAGAGATGACAATGTCATCATCATAAACCCAGATGATAAACTCAATAAGCGGTTAGAATTGACTATCTTTCAATGCACTAATATACTCTTTCTCATCAGTGACTGCGCGAACCTCGAAGACGCAAACAAGAAAGTCACCAACACAGCCATATTAGCTCTTAATGGCAGACACTGTGGGATACGTATGTCGATTATCGTACAGAAGTATAATGCAATATTCAACGATATGAGGGATAATAAAAGATTTGTCGGTGTCTTCTCCAACAAGGATAAGAAAACAAAGGAAAGTGTGTTCGAATCATATATTACTGCTTCAATTCACTATACAACTGTAAATCCACTATAGATACGCTTTTATAATATAACCTTATTATTTCTCACTCTGACCAATACTAAATCCTCATCTATGGTTGTTCTTTTTGCAAATGCTATGTCTTCTGGGATTTGGAGATCTTTTTCGCATCCGTGCATATCTTAAATATAGTTCTCTTTCGCATTTTTTCCATCTGTTTTTCAAATAAATACAGCATTATTCATCGATTTGAGGAAGTTCTTTTCAAACTAACTTGTAGTCTTTGTACTTCTTTATGTATTTAGCTCGATATAGGACCGTAACCATGGTTCTTGATCAAATAGGATGACTGTATGCATCTCAGTCAGTTTCAGACCTGGTTAGACATATATGTTAAGGTTACGGTGGTGAAGGACATAACGTCTTGTATTCTTCAATGTACATACTAGGTTAGATACTGATGGTTAGATTTTTTGTGTTATGAAATGTCGGCAGAAGGACTTAGATTTTACCACGCTCCTTACAGCTCATACTCTTTCAGAATAAATAGCTGCCGTAAGAGAGTGGCCAGTAAGTTATGTAAACCTTAGTTAATCGTCTCCGGGCAATTGACAGAGCCACATTGACCTGATCCTACTTTCATTCTCTAATCACAGATTGAAATTCATATAAAAAAGACGGACAACAACCAGACTATGTGTGGTTGCTCAGATCTCATTTGGTCACCATATTTGATGGCATTATGCCACCAAATGTACATCTTGAGGCAGTTGTGTTATCCTTCCAAAGGGAGGTAAGGATTCAGAATGCAGAAGAGATTGATTCCTGCTATACACTTACTTCTGGATTATCTGAAGGATTACTTAAAACCAGAACTTTACAATCCATTTACCTACGTAATAGCGCTAAAATCATCATCACTTCCTCCCACTTAGACTGTAAATCAAAATGGCATAATTTTTGTAACGAAAGATTTACATTAATTCATATGTTCACTAACAAACCGCACATTCTATCACAAACACTCAAGGACGTGCAATAGTCCTGAGTTAAAAAAAAATCTTACCGCCAAAATAAGAATTTCGCGCATGCTGACACTGATTGATATACCGGTATCTTCTATTCCTTTGTAGAGCAGGTCTACCTATGAAACAAATACAAATATTTTTTCAGAGTGATTATAATTTACGATTCTGATATGAAAACAAACAAAATAATCTTTTCGTTTCAATCCTTCTCAGAGGATGTACGTGTATAATATAATTTATGGAGAACATACAACAGACAGGCGACCTCTTTTAGAATCAGAAAGGATAAGGAAGAGAACATACTTTTCTACGTTTCCATCAAAGAGAGTGTTATTGTTTTCAAAGATGATACAGTTAAACGTCTCTAAACAGAACACAGCTGATACCAAGAATTATTGTCGTTTCAAAGAGATGGTCAGGACATGAAGGTCTTTGTAGTATTATAACTACCTTTTTGTGACAAAAGCTGTTTTTTTCTGTCTTACAAATGGACCTGTTTACAGAGGAGACGTGGTTACAGAGGGGCCTCCTTAGGACATTTTCACTGTAGCTACATCTACAATAACTAAACTAAAATTAATTTACGAACTATTTTTGAAGAAATAAAATCAGACGAGATGCATCAAGTAACTCAAAATTCTTTCCCGCGTAGGCGATCAAAAGAGACTTGATAGATTCAGATTGATCACGCATCGTTCTATTCCAAACCATCTTTTGTTTAAAAAATAAATATCCAGTATGTAAATTAACTGCATGTTACTGTGTTTAGTGGTTAAGTATAAAATACTTACACCGTTGATAATATGTGAGAAATATTCTCGTATCTTCCTTTTTGCTTCAGTAGCTAGATTTAAGGGAACCAAGGAATTGTTTGCCATCGTTAGAAATCTGCAAGCAGAGACGATATATTAATATATATATATATATATATATATATATATATATATATATATATATATATGAGTCTGTGTGGGGGGTGTATGTATGTGTGTGTGCGTGTATGCATGAGTCTCCTTCTGTATGTGACCAAAGGGACGTAAACTATGCAGACGTGAGTTTTATAAATGTTTTCATTTTCCGGAATAAACAACAGTAGTAATTTACCTTCATAATAAATGAGCGTGATGCCCTCTGCATGCGTCCTTTTTGCGACTTTCATGACTTTTGTTACGCCATTCGGATTAGCGTGAATTTAATCTCGTGAAAATATAGGATTTTAATTAGCACATTTGATTCATCATTAATTATATCTTTCAATCTCATTACAAATTCTAAAAAAAACAATTAGCACTTGAAACTTCCAACATCAGAAATTCAATACAAATGCGATAGGCCGTAAGTATTATCTCATGCTGTAAGTGCGTATAAAGAGAGATTCGAACACCAGACCCTCATGACTACCTCGACGCTCAATTAATTCATATTCGGGCCAATATCTATACAAGGAGATTTGTGGCACATAATCAATGCATATTTGTTGTTTTCAGTGATACTCATAACTGGATAAACATTTCAACGGACATTGCTTTGTTGCACTGGCAGTGATAGATTAATAGATAGATACTTCACTTCAAGTAGAGACGTGTTAATAGGCAGACCGACAGACAGACAGACAGATAGATAGATAGATAGATAGATAGATAGATAGATAGATAGATAGATAGATAGATAGATGCCATTTAATTTATTTACGCGAAGTGCTTAGTACCCACAAATGTTTTGAAAAGAAAAAGCCTAAAGCTAAAGCTGCACATGACTTCAGTTAAGGTTGAATTTCAAAATTAATTTCAGCTCCTAAAAGGTTAGTCCAGAATCGTTCTCTTTTACTTCTATCCACTTTTGACCAGCAGATGGTTTGCTCAGTGGCAATCAGTCTCAGCTGATCTTCGCTGCAGTTTGTACTAAACTGTTTAGACATATGTTTGTTTGTCTTTACAGTCGTATGTCGGAAAAATACCCCTCTATTCTAACGCGTACATTTCTTTCGCTTTCACCGATATACTGCTTTTGTCAATTCAAACAATACACTACATAAATCAAAATTTGTGTCTCGCATAAAGTATGTTGTTTAATTTTAAAATTTATACCTGTATTCAAGATTTATTCTATGTCTAAATTAAATAGAAAATCACACAGCTTACAGCCATTAAGTTTACACTATATGCAACCAGTCTATATCTCACTGACTTGTTCCCAAGTTCTTATTTCGTTTATAACCTGTAATGAAGGTGCACGTTCCAAAAGTTTCAGGACATTTTTGTTGCAAAACACTAAAAATGTTGTCTAGTGTGCTTCAGTGCAGAAGCTGAAAGTATATTGAAATGAAAAATGAACGCAATGATATCTCGTGTTTTGTTGTTAATATTCTTAATGCGTCAGATTTCATTTTCTTAAGTTCCATGTTGTTTTTTTAACCTCTTTTTCGTAGACATGCGAAAAGCAATGAATAGGATATATATATATATATATATATATATATATATATATATATATATATATATATATATATATATATATAGGTAGATATATAGACAGGTGGATGTATAGATAGGTACTAAACTATAAGTAGAGAGGTAAACAGTCAGATTGATAGTTAGATTGACACATAGAAAGCTAGGTACAAAAGATAGATAAGTTGATTGATAATAATATACCAGTAGGGTGGTAAATAGGCACGTATTGTTATGTATGATGTTTATATAATGTTGTATATGTGTTTTGGGAGGTTATAAATGTTTCTTCACTTTAATATTTGCTTAAATCTTTATGTTTGTTAGGAAAAACATATATAACTAGTGTCCTTGAATTAGGCTGTTTTGATCAATATGTTTTCTCAATTTGAAGGTCAAGGTTGATTTTGTTTACAGTTAAAATTCCATTAAGATGACTCATATTCTAGAACATTCTGTCATGTGACCAATCTTTATATATATCATGTTTGGTAGACATTTTGTTCAGTTCGACATTACCATCAGTCTTGTAAAGAGCTATTACAGTTGTGAAAATTCATTCCAAATTCTAAGAGAGGAATTATTTTAATTATTCATTGGATTATTAACAGTGCTCATAAACTTTTGGATTTTGGATTTTGATTGACAATTTTATAATTTATGTGAACTTATTCAGAGATTTTGGATTACTTCATTTTGACTTCAGCACATCAAGATTTCTAGTACATCAGGACTTTGGAGACCATTAGCACATAATAACATTCAAGGACACATTCTATATTTAGGACTTGTGATTAGAACAATCATTCTTTTTGGATTATTAGGATACATAAACACATTACTGTAAGTGACTTTTTGATTTTTCATTTTAATTATCTAGTAATAAATTGCTTGTTGATTTTTACTTGATTTGTTGGTTTCACTTTCTTTCTGTTACATTTTTCTTAGACCATAGAGTCGTAACAGAAATTGGGGGCCGTTCCGGAATCTGAATTTCATTAAAGCATATTAGAGATATTAAATTTATCTTTGAAATTCATATTGATTTTGTCTCTGAATTTTTTTTGTCTTTGGCAAAGATTTTAAATAGAGAAATTTGTTTTGTGTAAAACCAACAAGCATTTACAATGGCATCTAATGTTCAGAATTTCATTTCAAAACCTACCCAGGAGGGGTTAGAGTGCATGAGAAAGGATGAGTTGCTCGAGCTTGCCAGAAAATACAGTCTATCTGAGGCAAAAGTATCATTGACAAAACAGGAGATAAAGATTATTTTGATTCAGTATTTAGTAGGAAAGGGAATTTTTGATAGCAGTGCTTTAAGTTTGAAGAGAAAGCCTGTATCTGGTTCTGACAGGAAATTAAGGGAATTAGAGTTAAAGAAACAGATTGATTTAGAATTGGCAAAGCTTCAGATTCAGAGAGAGAGAGAGAAAGAAGAGAGGCAGATCCAAATGCAGAAAGAAGAGAGGCAGATCCAAATGCAGAAAGAAGAGAGGCAGATCCAAATGCAGAAAGAAGAGAGGCAGAGGGAGAGAGAAAAAGAAGAGAGGCAGTTGGAGAGAGAGAAAGAAGAGAGACAAATGCAGATACAGATGGAGAGAGAGAAAGAAGAGAGGCAAATGCAGATGCAAAGAGAAGAAAGGGAAATGCAATTTAAATTAAGAGAATTAGAACTGGCAAACAGAGCACACTCCACTCCTTTAAACACAAGTTCAGGTTTTGATGTTACTAGATATATTAGGTTAGTACCCCCCTTTTCAGGAAAAAGAAGTAGATAAATACTTTCTTCATTTCGAGAAAATAGCTGAAAACTTGAAATGGCCCAGAGAGCATTGGACTTTGTTATTACAAAGTGTACTTATTGGCAAAGCTCGTGAAGTCTACACTTCACTGTCAGTACAACAAAGCACTGATTATGATTTGGTTAAGGAGTACATCTTGAAAGCTTATGAGTTGGTACCAGAGGCATATCGACAAAGGTTTAGGAATTGTAGAAAAGAAACTGGACAAACTCATGTCGAATTTGCAAGGGATAAAGAACAACTATTTGATAGGTGGTGCTCAGCCAAGAAAGTTGATCAAGCTTATGATAACCTCAGACAGCTCGTATTAATTGAAGAGTTCAAGAGGTGCATCCATAGTGATGTTAAAACCTATCTTGACGAGCAGAAAGTGGAAACTTTGGAAAATGCTGCTCGTATGGCTGATGATTATTCCTTGACTCACAAAATTTCATTTGGCAATAAGTCGTCCTCTCAGCAGTTTTCTGGTAAAAAACCATTTCAATCTCATTCGAGTACTTCCAAATTTCACAACAGCACAACTGTTAGGAATCAAACATCTGATAAGACTGATCAGAAATCCTTATCTCTTCCTACGTGCACTTATTGTAAAAAGAAAGGGCACGTTATTTCTGATTGCTTCAAGTTGAAAAATAAGCAACAGAGAAAAGACAGAGCTTTTCCAAATGCTCTTATTTCTACGAGGTCAAGGTCACGGTCTTGTATTGAAAGCAATACATTTGTTGGGTCAAACAAACCCCAGTCTGATTCTATTTTGGAGGCTTATGAACCATTCATGTCAGAAGGTTCTATATCACTTATTGGTGATTCTGCCAAACCTATCCCAATTAAAATATTAAGGGACACTGGAGCTTCTCAGAGTCTTTTATTATCAGGTACTTTGCCTTTGTCTGAGGAGTCTTCTTCAAATGAAAGTGTTCTTGTTCAGGGAGTTGAGTGCGGCTTTGTAAATGTTCCTCTCCATTGTGTAAATTTGGCATCAGACTTAGTTTCTGGACCTGTGACTGTTGGGGCAGTGACTTCTTTACCCATAGAGGGTGTTCATTTATTACTAGGCAATGACCTAGCTGGAGATAAGGTTGTGGTTAATCCACTTGTAACTGACAAGCCTTGTTTGGATCAGAAAGTTGATCCTGTCGAAACTGAAATCCCTGATTTGTACCCTGCTTGTGCAGTTACTAGAGCTATGGCAAAAAGAACTCTTGAGATTGATGTTGATCAGGATATTATTCCTTTAGCTGACACATGTATTGGTCAGTTTTTTGATGAGGTCACCTTTTCCTCAGGTATTGATCAATCAAATGGTATTGATCACAGTGATCCTCTTTTGGCAACTCATTCTCTTTGTCCTACTCAGGATGACAAACGACAATCCCTTGTCGTTGAACAGGAGCAAGATCCCGAGATATCTTGTTTGTTTCAGAGGGCTATTAGTGAAACTGAAGCCACACAAGTTCCAGTGTGTTACTTTGTGAAAAATGGGGTCCTTATGAGGAAATGGAGACCACCTGATGTACCCGCTGGTGACGAGTGGTCAGTGAGCTATCAAATTGTTGTTCCTAAGTCATATCGACAGGAAATTCTTAATTTAGCCCATGAAACTCCTTTGGCTGGTCATTTAGGAGTCCGTAAGACTTATCACAAGATCTTGAATCATTTTTATTGGCCGAAACTCAAAAGTGATGTTTCTAAATACTGCAGATCTTGTCACACTTGTCAAATGGTAGGAAAACCCAATCAGAAGATACCTAAGGCTCATCTGCAACCTATTCCTGCATTTGATGAACCATTTAGTAGAATAATGGTAGACTGTGTTGGTCCTTTACCTAAAACCAAGTTAGGCAACCAATACTTGTTGACCATCATGTGTGCATCTACAGGATTTCCAGAGGCAATTCCTCTGAGAAATATAAAAACTAAAACTATTGTGAAAGCTTTGGTGAAGTTTTTTACACTTGTTGGCCTTCCCAAATCTGTCCAGTCAGATCAAGGGTCAAATTTTATGTCTGGAATTTTCCAACAAGTTATGCATGAATTAGGCATCCAACAGTTTAAATCTTCTGCCTATCACCCTGAAAGTCAAGGTGCTTTGGAAAGATTTCATCAAACTTTGAAGAATATGATTCGATCATATTGCTTTGATACAGAAAAGGATTGGGATGAGGGTGTTCATTTGTTGTTGTTTGCTGTTAGGGAATCAGTTCAAGAGTCGTTGGGTTTTAGTCCCTTTGAACTAGTTTTTGGTCATACTGTCCGTGGACCATTGAAATTATTGAAAGAGAGACTTCTTTCAAATGAAGATTCAAAGATTAATCTTCTTGATTATGTTTCTGATTTCAAATACAAGTTGTCAAAGGCCTGTGAAGTAGCAAGAACTAATCTTCACACTACTCAGTCAAATATGAAATTAAGGTATGACAGAAATTCACAGGAAAGGAGTTTTAAACCTGGTGACAAAGTTCTGGCTCTCTTTCCCATACCTCAGAATCCTCTTCAGGCTAAATTTTATGGTCCTTATACCGTTGAAAAGAAAGTAAATGACTTAAATTATATCATTAACACTCCTGGGAGACGGAAACAGAAACAACTTTGTTATATAAATATGTTAAAGGAATATTTTGACAGAGATAGCTCAGCTAATTATTCAGTTAATTTAGTTGTACCTGTCCCACACAGTGAAGATATCAACGATGGAATACAATCAGACTATAGTGACTCTGGTATAACCAATCTTCGGAATTCAGAAATATTGAACAACCTAGACCAGAAACTTTCACATCTACAACAACAGGAAGGAAATGAACTAAAACAGCTATTACATGACTATGAGCACTTGTTTCCTGATGTTCCAACACGAACAAGAAAAATTTATCATGACGTTGACATTGTAGATTCTGCGCCTGTGAAACAGCATCCTTATAGGATGAATCCTCTCAAACAGAACTATTTGAAGAAAGAAATTCAGTATCTACTGGAGAATGATTTCATAGAACCAAGTAAAAGTAACTGGAGTTCACCATGTATTCTTGTTCCCAAGCCAGATAATACATTCCGTATGTGTACTGACTATAGAAAAGTCAACAGTGTCACCAAAACTGATTCATTTCCAATCCCAAGAATGGACGATTGCATTGATAAAATTGGAAATGCGGAATATGTCACCAAGTTTGACCTTTTAAAAGGATTCTGGCAAATTCCACTGACGGAAAGGGCAAAAGAAATTTCAGCATTTGCAACTCCAGATGGACTTTATCAATATAAAGTCATGCCGTTTGGAATGAAAAATTCGCCTGCAACGTTTCAACGTCTGATGAACATGATAACATTTGGTCTTGATAATTGTGACGCTTATATCGATGACGTCATTATCTACAACAACACCTGGGAAGATCATTTGGAAACCATTCGAAAATTCTTCGATCGACTCAGTGATGCGAATCTGACAATTAATTTGAGCAAAAGTGAGTTTTGCCATGCTTATGTCACATTTTTAGGACATATTGTGGGACAAGGTCAAGTTAAACTTATAGAAGCTAAGGTCAAAGCTATCTCTGAATTTCAAGTTCCAATTTGTAAAAAGCAACTGATGCGATTTCTAGGTATGGCTGGATATTATCGGAAATTTTGTTCCAATTTTTCCAAAATTGCTGAACCTTTGACAAGTTTATTGAGTAAGAAAACCAAATTTTGTTGGTCTGACAAGTGTCAGGAATCTTTTGACAAGTTAAAGGCCATGCTTAAGAATGCACCAGTTCTTTCTGCACCAAATTTTAGCCAATCATTTAAATTATCTGTTGATGCAAGTGATGTAGGAGTTGGTGGAGTATTGATTCAGGAAGACAAAAGTGGTGTGGATCACCCTGTGTGTTATTTTTCTAAAAAAGTAAACAAGCACCAGAAAAATTATTCCACAATTGAGAAGGAATGTTTGGCTTTGATATTGGCTTTACAGCATTTTGAAGTGTATGTTACCTCAGCTCTTTCTCCAATTATTGTGTACAGTGATCACAATCCCCTTACTTTCATCAACAAAATGAAAGACAAAAATCGGAGATTGTTGAGATGGAGTTTGATATTGCAGGAATATAACATTGACATTAGACACATCAGGGGAAACGACAATGTGATTGCAGATGCACTCTCACGTGCCTAGAAATGTAATATTGCTTGATGTAATTAAGTCCAGTATCGTAAAACATGTTCTTATGTAATTTTGGTTATTGTAGTATTCGATGTATATTCAAAAGAAAGCTTTATTATATAAATCTTTCTTTTTCTTTATGAGGGGAGGTGTTATGTATGATGTTTATATAATGTTGTATATGTGTTTTGGGAGGTTATAAATGTTTCTTCACTTTAATATTTGCTTAAATCTTTATGTTTGTTAGGAAAAACATATATAACTAGTGTCCTTGAATTAGGCTGTTTTGATCAATATGTTTTCTCAATTTGAAGGTCAAGGTTGATTTTGTTTACAGTTAAAATTCCATTAAGATGACTCATATTCTAGAACATTCTGTCATGTGACCAATCTTTATATATATCATGTTTGGTAGACATTTTGTTCAGTTCGACATTACCATCAGTCTTGTAAAGAGCTATTACAGTTGTGAAAATTCATTCCAAATTCTAAGAGAGGAATTATTTTAATTATTCATTGGATTATTAACAGTGCTCATAAACTTTTGGATTTTGGATTTTGATTGACAATTTTGGAATTTATGTGAACTTATTCAGAGATTTTGGATTACTTCATTTTGACTTCAGCACATCAAGATTTCTAGTACATCAGGACGTTGGAGACCATTAGCACATAATAACATTCAAGGACACATTCTATATTTAGGACTTGTGATTAGAACAATCATTCTTTTTGGATTATTAGGATACATAAACACATTACTGTAAGTGACTTTTTGATTTTTCATTTTAATTATCTAGTAATAAATTGCTTGTTGATTTTTACTTGATTTGTTGGTTTCACTTTCTTTCTGTTACATTTTTCTTAGACCATAGAGTCGTAACAGTATATATATATATATATATATATATATATATATATATATATATATATATATATATATATATGTATGTATATATATATATATATATATATATATATATATATATATATATATATATATATATATATATATATATAGGTAGATAGACAAACATATAGATAATTAACTAGAAGTTGGGGGTTAAAAGGCAGGTAGGTAGGTATGTAGATAGATAAGTAGACATCGGGATTTAGGTATGTATGTCGATTGATCGATAGATCGATGACAGTATGTATTTATTTCTGCAAAGAGTTTCCTGACAGGTAAGTAGGTAGATAGATTGATAGATAGTTTGACATAGGGATGTAGGTATGTAGGTCAATAAATAGATAAATAACTATCAGTATGCATTAGTTTAATAGCTTACTAATATATATATTGTTTAATAGCTTACTAATATATATATATATATATATATATATATATATATATATATATATATATATATATATAAATGTGTGTTTGTTAGGCAAAGATAACACTTACAACTCGTATATGCTTGAATCTACCAGTATGAAGATCTCCACATAGTACTCTTTCCCATTATTGCGAATTTTATCTGCGGATGCAATTTAAAATGAGAAAGCGTATTCATTGTGCATATTCACCTATTTTAAAAATCATGATTTATTTAAATCTGTATCATTTTTGTATTTTTTTATCTTGACTACATTAATGTAATTGTGTTCACAGCAGTTTCCATGTAAAATGTCATGTTCTCCCATACAAATATATATTCTTATGAGGCATGAACTGCTTGAGAAAATTAAAAGGATTCAATATTATAGAACTGAATTGAATTCTTACAGCTTTACAATTCTTATCTTACTATCCTTATATATGATAAAAATCGTACCATCCTTGTTTTCTGTTGCTCCATAACTGTTCCTTTCTCTTGTCGCTTTACTATGTAAACCTGCATCGTTCCGGATTGATAACTTAACATCTGGGCGAAGAAAATGTTTTTGTTTGTCTTGTTCATGTGGGATACGTCGAAGAAGATCTATAAAATTCTCTTCTACGTTATTATCATTGACGTTAGCTTCATCTGCAAAAATAGATATTTTTATTACACAAAATGACAGTGAGGTAATCTGAGGTTTTTTAAATTCCTGTATTTCGTAATTGTCATTCATCTTCGATAAAACAAAATAAAATATGGACTTAAAATGAATGTTCTTTGTGAGAGAAACAAGGACTTTAATCAAATTGATGTTTCTTTACTTTCTTCTGACTTCGTTTTCCCTTTAAATCAAGAAATGAAAACTGTCATTAAACCATAACTGATTGAACGATAGATAGCAATCGGTATTTTATCGGAATTATAACATAATCGATATCGAAAATTAGGAAATCATTAATTCTATGTATACGTCAATCTTCATACGTGGTTTTACTGTAATTGTGTTAAGCAAAATATTTTCAGCTTCGTGGGTTTGGAATAAAAAGAAAAAAGATTGATTCTGCATATATTATGCGTCAAATATAACAAACTATCGCAAACCTTTATTTTCGACTGATATTTCTCTTTGGATATTTGCTTGGTCCTGTAGAACATATCGCTTGACAAGAAGACCCATAATTTCCAAGACGTTTCTTGATGTGACGTCAGCCTCTGACGGTCGAAGATCATAATTTCTGTCTCCTATTCGAATGTTTCCGTTCTAGTTTAGGGTGGAAAAGAATATAAATGTATGGGTATATAATCATAGGGTATCCGCCAGATTTGGATGCCATTGTATATATGTATACCTTTAATCATTTATCTTGTTGTTTCAAACATCAGTGGTAGTGGCAGTTGTGTCTATAATAATGGGCATACCTTCTAAACTTTTGAAGACAAACTCTGGATCAGCAGCTAAAAGAAATAATCCAAGTCCTTTGTGTGTGATCAGGGATGGAATATCGTCGATATGTGATTTATTAATATCGCTTATTTCATTCTGGCATAAAATCTGTCCACGAACAATAAATGGAAACATAGATCACACTGAGAAATTAAGTACATGGCTGTCTTATTGTACCACAATATCAGAATCCTTGCTGTCATTATATTAAAATAATGTTAAAAATAATTTAGTGTAGTTTCAGATAAGCTTTGTGAAGAAAATGGGAATTTTAATCCTGAAAATCTTAAGGAATAATTGCATGTCAAGTTATACGGCAAAACTTTTTATATCACTTAGGTTTATATGAGATATAGATGTATATGAAACATGAATTGACCCAAATGTCAATAAAGGTGCAGAACTATATCGTATCGGACCAAAGTTGTTGAAACTTTCATGACCAGTAATTGCCAAGTCTGTAACTCATAATTAACCTAAGTATTAGGACAAATTAATACACATAACTTTTAAAATGTGCTAATGTTACACCCATTTTTAAAAACGGAATAAAGGATGATCTCTGTCAATAAAGGCAGATTTCAATCTTACCATCATTGTCTAAAGTCTTTGTAAAACATGCTGCTATTTGTTCATACCTGGATGATAGTAATCTTTCCACAATAAAAATCCCGGTTTTGGAATTCCCATTTCTGTCAAACTACCCTCACAAAAATCATTGATACTTGGCTAATTGAGATGAATAAAGGCAATATGACAGGTGTAGTTTATATTGACTTCAAAATATCTAGTATTGATTTAGTAGATCACAATATTGTTACCTCAGAATTCCAATATATGTTCCATAAGTTTTTTATTACAACTTCATAAAATGGATATTTTTTTTATCTTCAACACATAAGGCAGCATGCATGCATAGGTAGCGCTAAGTCTATTTATTATGCAGTTGTTGAGGCTGGTGTTCCGCAAGTGTCAACATTGGGTTCATTGTTGATTTTCATCTTTATTAAAGACCTATCATTTACTACTAAGAACTCCAATACAGATCTGTTTGTAGATGACACAACATTGCATGCTTCTGTTCCATCATTATATGCCATCCAAACCATGTTAAACGAAGATATCAAGAATATTGAACAATGGTGTAAAAATAACAAAATGCTTGTAAATTAGAATAAAACTAAGTGCATGTTAATAAGCATGGCCAGAAACTGGCTGACATGGACCAGAATCATCTCTACTTAAATCTTAAGAATGAAACAATTGAAAATATGTCTAATCATGTTGACAGTTTTCTTCAGTGAACATGTTAATAATCTATGTAAATCGCTTTCTTCTAATAGTAAAGCACTACTCGCCAAACTTGAGCCCCCCTCCCCACTTCTGATGTGAGAATTCTATATTTTAATGCATATATTACACCACTGCAAGACTTTTGTTTTAATATAGATGGACACTTTTCCAGAGACCACCTTGGCAGAATTTAAGGTTTACAAAAAAGAGAAGCACGTATACTTTTCGATAAACCTCTTGATTCTCCTCCAGAACCACTGTTAACAAAATAAGTTGGATGGAAATTGACAAAATAACTGATTACAGTAAATCTTTTGTAGTATTATAGCTCAAAAACTACAAGACATTTGTATCCACATACACCAGATACAGATACGCCCTGTATAATCTGAAATTCTCTTGCTACCAAAACCTATAATACAATTGTTTAAGAAAAGCTTTACGCTTTGGGGGACTCTTGTCAGGAACAGCTTGCCTTTTAATGTAAACCAATCAAATCCTCTCAGTACTTTTTAAAATAAATGCTTCGATTACATATTAAATAAGGAATACGTATTCTACTTCATCTACTGTTAAATAATGTATAAATTGTACATAAGTAAATTATAGAGGAAACCTACAGAGAAATATTTTTTTACAAATACAGTTACCTGCTATAAATGAGTCATTGTTATTATTATTATTATTTTTATTATTATTATTATTATTATTTTTATTATTATATTATTATTATTATTATTATTATTATTATTATTATTATTATTATTACGCAATAAACGGAATTATACATGTCAGATCGCAAAGTGTCGAAAAAGATCTTCTATGTAAAATGTGTCCTCCACTTGGGGCAGGTAAATTGTGACGTTCTGATATAAGTACCCCCCAAAAGGCAGACGCTATAGACACGAACGTGGGCATTTTGCTAGTATTTATGATGAAAAGTATTGATGTCAAATTTGTTGTTCACATATTTAAACATTTAGTACTGAAATATGTATCTAATATTGCTTATTAAAAACACCGGGAACGAAAACATCTGTAATATATCAACCTATACTAAAACAAGTCAAAAAAGATTAAAAGTATATTTAATATGTCTTCCAACTTGAAACAAATTTAGACATATGAATAAGCAAATTGTAAATGATATTATCAGTAAAAACCTTATGTATTCATTAAGGAGTAATTTAAACGAGTACAGATTTTACGGTAGTAATATAGAAGATTTGCGTGCACTTTTCTACCACATTGATCATTATTTTATGAAAATCTTAATTAGAAAAATTCGGCAATTTGGTTCTGTGAAAGAACAAGTAGATTCAATAATCAGGTTTATGAAGACACCCAATCTGGAGAGAGAACAAGTTGAGTACAAAATTTGAACAGGAAATAAGCAAAAATACAAGATGCGTGTTTGACATGATGAAAAAGATGACATCGATTATGAACAAAGAAGCTTGTATCAAGATACAAAATACACATGATAAATGTTTCCTTTTATGCCGTAGAATCTGTGTTAAATACACCATGTGATCATGTAGAGAGACCATTAAGATACAGTTTGGATAGATACATTCGTTGGTTTGTTAGATGGCCTGTGAAAATAGATCCAAACATGTAACATTGATGCGACATTTCTGTAAATATGCATGAAATATCGGAAGCGAGAGACAGCGGTATGGACAGAAATTACATTAAACCGGTTGGAATGATTGGGACAGATAAAGTTAGACAGGTTAGCATATTCGTCATATTCGCTTCAAGCTATGCAACGGTACAACTTATGTCGATGTTATCATCACTGAATGTAATCTGTAGGTCTGTATATTTTCCAGAACTTTGCATTATATATTTTTATGTTTAAAATCGACAAATCAATATTTGTATTCTCGTATATGTTAGTTTGTAACAAAGTTTATTTTGGTCACACGTTATCCCATCAACACTTGTAAATAAAAACACGTTATCCCTTTTTACCGAGATTGTTGCTTTTATATTAACCCGTGGAATATATTTATATCACCTGTCTGTAAACTGTGGAACTTATCAGAATATAGCTTTGTGATATTATTTATGCTGTCCAAACTTTTTCAATGCACCATCAGGAAAGTGTATGGGGTCTAGAGACTCAAGAGTATTTTCGTTTCAAAAAAAACACGTTTGATCCAGGGGTTGTAGTTTATTTGTGGGTGGTCCAGCTTAAACTTCAGCTTAGTTTACTAATTCAATTTAAAAAAAAATATTAATGTACTCAATTGTTTATTATTTCGTAATTAAATGCTACTTCCGATTCCCAACGTGAACATGTGGAGGAATTTTTATGCCTCGAAGCCACCAGAGGCTAAAAACAAATCTTCACAAACAGACTCATTGTAGAGCAACACCGATGCCATTTTGGCAGCTCGAACGTGGTCCTAAATAAACTGTATCAAACGGACAAAAAAAATTTCCCATAAGACACCAACCATTGGACAAATATTCAGGCACCTCCTGCTACCATGGCGAATAAATTTCAGTTACAGGATATCAATGCTTTATTGGCTGCCAAACAGTTGTCCACATAAACCGTTAGTAGTTATGGGGGGGGGTAAATAGGTACTGGCGTATAGGGGGCACTATAGGTACCAACGGGAAAACCAACGGGAATTTAACATGGCGGGGGGCACTATAGGTACCAACGGGATATTTAACTTTGGGGCCTCTACGGGTACCAACGGGAAAAAAAAAGGAACAGGCGTAGGGGGGCACTTGGGGTACGTGTGGACACCTGATTGGAACCAACGACCCCAAGGCACACGTTTGTACTGGAAAGAAAAGATGCCGCATTTGCCAGCAGATGGTTGACTTTGATCATCAATGTTTCATTCAAAAGTACGACATTACACCGAAGAAAGAATTAAAGACGGATCAGAACAAGAACCAAGTGGATTTCATCTTTTTTTATTTTGAATGCATGCAAGAAACAGGCATTCACATTCCCAATTTCTGCGTCGCTCATCGGGCTTGTGAGAAGTGAATCCAAGAACCTATCCACGTTCACTGTCCTCATTGTAGTAGGATTCCAGGAGGACGTGAACAAATCTTTCGTGGTCCTAACACTCTGTCCGAGTTTGCTCAATGGATTTTAGACCCTACCGACGACACTTGGAGCGAAGAGGACATTCAACGTTTTGGAGACTGTCATCGCTATGCGACCGTCATGGCTCACAATTTCTCGGGATACGATGGACAGATTTTTTAAAAATATTATTCGCAACAAGGTACCGAATGCCCCATGGTCACCATGAACGGAGCTAAACTCATCTACATTAAAGTGGGACAAGTCAATTTCAAAGATTCCATGAGTTATTTAACCATGCCTTTGCGTCGAATGCCTAAAACATTTGGTATGACAGAAATGGCCAAAGGATATTTTCCTCACTTCTTCAATACGGAAGCCAATCAACATGCCGTACTACCGCATTTGCCTGACGTTGACTATTACGACCCCGACGGAATAAACCCCGAACACCGAGAAGCCTTTCACGCTTGGTACCACGCTCACCAGTCAGAACCGTTTGACATCCGAGAGGAAATGCTGAAGTATTGTCGATCCTATGTGGACATTTTACGACGTTGCTGTGGAAAGTTTCGACAGTTATTTCTAGATCACGGAGAAGTTGATCCTTTGAAGGAAGCGTGCACCCTACCCAAAGCCTGTACCTTAGTGTACACCAAAAACTTCATGCCCGAGAACAAACTAGCCATCATAGCCTCCAACACGTCTCTCTTTGCCAGTCGTCAATACTCGGCCAAAGCTTTGCGTTGGCTCCATTACTTATGCCAAAAGGAAGACAAATGGATACAACATGTCAGAAACGGAGGAGGAGAAAAGAAAATAGGTAGTCTTTCAGTGGATGGTTGGAACTTAGAAAACCCTCAGAGGGTGTACAAATTTCAGGGCTGCTTGTTGCACAGATGTCCTACCTGTTTTCCGCAACGAGACATGAAAAATCCTCTCACGGGAGTCTCCATGGAAGACTTGTACGAACGCACTTACCAACGACGACTAAAGTTAGAAAGTCAAGGATACCAAGTGGTAGAAATGTGGGAGAACGAGTACGATCGACGTTTCAAAACCGATCCTGAATTTGGGAGCATTGCCGAAAGTTACGACGTGGCCGACATCGAACCTTTGGATCCACGCCACAGTTTGTTTGGAGGACGAACCAATGCCACGCGTTTGCTGTACGACGTAGACGAATCAAGAGGAGAAGAAATCAAGTACATCGTCTTGTGTTTGTTGTATCCTTGGGTGTGCAAATATGCTCGATTTCCTACCGTACACCCTGAAATCTTGACAGAACACATCGACGTTGAACACATTCGTCAATACGAAGGATTGATCAAATGCCAAGTCTTAACCTCGACCGACTTGTACCATCCTATCTTACTTCATCATTGCCAAGGTAAGCTGATGTTTCCTTTATGTCGTACTTGTGCCGAAACATGTAACCAAGATCACCCCTGTCACAACACGGACGAAGAACGTGCTTTGACTGGAACGTGGGTCAGCGCCGAATTGTTTCGGGCTCTGGATCGTGGATACCGCTTGTTGAAAGTGTACGAAATCTGGCACTTTCCTACCACAGCACAATACCAAAAGGACGACGCTTCCCATCCAAGCATTTTCTCGGGGTACGTCAACTAATTTCTTAAACTCAAACAAGAAGCCAGCGGCTATCCCTCTTGGTGTCAGACTCCCGAAGACCAAGTCCGATTCAAAGAAGAGTACCGTGCCATCGAAGGGATCACTTTGGAAGACGTAGAAAAGAACGAAGGAAGAAGATCGTTTGCCAAAGTCATGCTGAATTGCTTGTGGGGAAAAATGGCACAACGTACGATCTTGCCCAAGACGGAATACTTGACAGATCCCAGTGCCTACTTTAAACTGGTGGACGACAAAAGTATACTAATGAAACACGTAGAAATCGTCCGTGAAGATTTGATCTTAGTCAATTGCGAAGAAGAATGCAAGTTTGTTCACCCCGACCATTTTAGCAACGTGGTCATTGCAGCCTACGTGACAGCCCATGCTCGCTTGAAATTGTACGACGAAGCTTTAGAAGTCTTGGGAGATCGTGTCCTGTACTTTGACACCGACAGTTGTATGTACATCCATCGCCCTAGTTACCCACATCCTACCATCCAAGGAGATCGTTTAGGAGCCTGGACGGACAAGCACCCTCAAGACACCATTCAAAGGATTAATCCTGAACTATCGAACTAGCCGAGTGGTCAATTTTGAGGTTTTGAAATATACTTTGCTGTCTGGACAAGTCGAAGACTTTCGAGTGAAAACGTTAGAACCTCACAAGATCGTACGGTTACCTAATCACCAAATCGTCAGTCGTCCTGTAGGAAAAGTTTACCAAATTGTGTACCAGAAATGGAGTGAGACCAGAAACGTGTACCAGAAACGAGTGAGACTTCCAGACCACACCACTTTACCTCACCGACACCCCGATCTTCAGTATAATAAAGGGACCACTTCCAAGTCTGATTATTCATTCTGACTTCCAACGTTGACCGAGCAAGAAGAAGATGAATACTATGGCCACCCACCCACCGAGTGAGAAATCTACTCGATCACGACCTGGAGTACGATGCGGTGTCATGCGACGAGACGGATGCCGTGCGCTTTGACATCAGCGATGCAGCACGACCTTACCTTCCCACTAGCGATGCAGGAATCCATTTCTTCTTTATTGGGAATGCTAAACGTATCCCTACCAGAGTATGCAATCCCAACATGGGTAAACAATTGACGCTGCCTGTGGTTTTGCCTGGCTATTGCTAGTTTGAAAAGCGACTCCAGACTTTCAAAGATAAGTGGCTTAAATATCTACAAGGACCTACTCCCAATGCTTTAGCCAGATCCGGATTTATCTACTTGGGAGAAGGAGATAAAGTT
The DNA here is from genome assembly GCA_029931535.1 of Margaritifera margaritifera. Classification (NCBI taxonomy): domain Eukaryota; kingdom Metazoa; phylum Mollusca; class Bivalvia; order Unionida; family Margaritiferidae; genus Margaritifera; species Margaritifera margaritifera. The sequence continues at coordinate 127,186 of JAQPZY010000526.1, forward strand.
CAGTGTTTCAGTTGCGGTGTGAGACTTCACCAATGGGAGCCTAACGACTCGTCTTACTTGGAACATGCTAGATGGTCTCCGCACTGTCAGTACGTGCCTTTAGTTGGTGAAAAGTACGGGAACGATGAGCCGGATGCCAACTCCAAGAAGTAACATGTCAGATGATACTTTACAATGGTACATTCGTGGTTTGCCTTGGGAGCTGCGAGAACGAATTTACCAAGAGTTGGTTCAGATACAAGTGAAACGCAAAGAACCATTGCATCCTTTAGGACATACACGTTTTAATCATTGGTATCTGAATGCTATAAGAATACTGACTAGTGCTAAGTTGTTCAAATGATCAGACATTGAACAAATAGAAAATTGGGCTTGTAAGAGTTTGGATGTCGCGACTTCTACCTACAATGTGGGAGCGATACATAGAATTCGATGGAATGAAGTAGAGGAAAAGAAAGTGACTAACATACAGGAATACTAAAAAAGTTTACAAGACGTGTCACCTCGTCTGAGGTGTACTAAGGTCATCACTGAACATCTTGGATATCCTTTACCCCCCCCCCCCCGATTCCATTTGGCTAACGTGTGAGTATTTCGTCTCCAACAAAGATGGGCCTGTGAATGGCTAGTTTAGAAGAGCGCATTCGTGGTTTGCTTTTGGAGCGGCGAGAACGTACTTACAGAGAGTTGGTCAAGATACAAGTGAAACGCAAACTCAAAGTCTTTTCTCGATTTTTAAGCTATGCTTACTTCCAAACTGTAAGAAGAGTGATTCTGGGGAGAACCTATCATAATAGGTGCTCTGGAGTAGTCTATCACAAAAGATACCAACCTTGGGAACCTGTATATAAAAACCCACCATGACAGGACCGTGGTCTACACTCGTGAAACGTATTCCGTGGAAGGAAGTCAACGATCGTGTTCAGACCTTAGATGATTATAAACACTTGATACAGGAACTGTTTCCATTGAATTTTGGACGCTATGCCGTGTGTGTCTTCGTGACTACTTTTCTTGGATTTCGTTTTCCATGACATTCGTTGTGGACTATTGTGTGGGAACAGTGTTGTTGTTGTTGGTGGACTAACCAAAGACATGACCATTCATGCTTTATTGGCACACGAAAGACAAATTGTACTCAAAGTGTTGAGACTTGTGATGAACACGAGTTGTGTACCTCCGTGTGAAGAAGACATTAGTCAAACTTTATCTACCCTTCATACGGTTCAAGAAGTATGCATTGCTAGTTGGTTACACCAACAACCTTACGATTGGAAAGATGTACGTGACTGGAAAAATATTGGTTTCGATGCTTGGCTACAAGAAGTGGCACAGTTTGCCAAAGACCTGGCACGTCACTAATTTTCCAAGACCCAAAGAAGTGAAATGGGAACCCAAGTTCACCATGACACTCGCACCTCAAGAAGATAAAGCAGACTACACGGTCGTCCAAATAGAAACACCTCATGAACTTGTTTATACAGAACTTTGATTCTTTTAGTGGTAGACTTAATATTGTACTTCACCATTTATGAGGTATGCATTTTTGTCCTTCATGACTTGTAAAATATGTTTTTTGTTTGTTTGTTTAAAACAATAAACGTGTACGAAACGTATAAAAATACCTTGTGTCTTTCGTATTCTTCTCAAAATTCTTCCTACCTCAGTCATGGCTACATCTTCTTCCTCTGCCTCGTTTGCCTCTTCTGTGGTCAAAATGATCGACGAAAAGTTAGATCGTCCCAGTTGGGAAGCCTGCGCCATCCTTTTAACATGTTGATTGCTGGTTCTAGTGGTTTAGGCAAAACCGAATTTGTCAAACGTTTGATCGAACACAAATCTCATCTGTTCGATCGTCCTCCTCAGCGCATCGTGTGGTGTTGCAAAGAGTGGCAATCGTCTTACACATTACTTCGTGAAAGTCAAGGAGTTGCCATTTCGTTTGTGGAAGGCATCCCTCGCGAAGACGATGGGATCGTGTCTGACGTGAGTCAAACACATCTGGTCATCTTCGACGACATGTTATCAGAAGACGAAGAAGAAATTAAACTTTGGTTTACACGAAAAGGCCATCATCGAAATGCTAGCATCATTTACATTACTCAAAATTTTTTTCAACAAAGTAAAGCCCATCGTACCATCAGTCTCTACGCTCATTACGTGGTCTTGTTTAAAAGCCCCAGAGACAAATCTCAAGTGCAAGTGTTAGCCAAACAGTTGGGCACTCCTTAGTTGAATCATGCGTACGACGATGCCACTCAAACACCTCATGAGTATTTACTCATCGACTTAAAACCTACCACTTCCGAGTATTTTAGATTTCGTACCCAACTGTTTCACAATTGGTGCCAAGAAGGAGGTCCTGTCATTGACACGTCCCCTTCGGTCACTCTCTGAAAAAAAAATATATAAACATCCACCACGTCATTTCTTTCTCACAGTCTTCGAGATGACATCCTTTCAATCTCATCCTCCTGCCAAATTGAGTCGTGCCTTGTATGGCATCAGTCGCGAAAAAAATGCACAAGTCCGTGCCCATTTGTTAGCCGCAAGTCATCATTCACATCCCTCATCGAACCCAACGTTTTTTTCAAAAACATAAAGGGGCATTGTCACAACTGGCCGATCCTAGAATCAATCCACAGACTAAAAAACAATCATTTTAACCCCTGGGGGTAGCGGTTCTTTAGGAGGGGTCATGATCCGTTCACTTTTGAAATGGGATCCTAATGCCCAAGCCAAAAAACCAAACACCAAAAAGAAAAGCCCAAGGAAGAAAAGCCCTAAAAAGAAAGCCCACAAGAGGAAGGCAAGTCCTGCCAAGAAAACACCAACCACCACCACGACCCGCAAGAGAGGTACTGCTGCGAGGACGCAAACGTACACCCGAAAACCACGAGAGGCAGTGACGGTGTCTCCTTCTCCTGCGTCCACATCGTCTTCGCCTTTCGTCATGATGCCTGCCAAACCGGACTTAAGATCCGTGTTTCCTAATTTGATGCAAAAATGGAAACCCATTTCGAAAGTTACCACTTCGGGACCATCGACTTCGGCTGATCTGGCCACGGCAGCTGCCGCTAAAAAAAGTACCCTTGCCTAAAACCAACGTCCAAGAGAGAACCGGCGTGTTACAAAGTTTAGTGGATTTATCGAAAGAAAAATTGAGAGGATTTAGTCCATTGAAAACACCTCAACGTCGAGTGATGACTGCCATGAAGATGGTACGTCGCGCAGACAATGAGTGGGGACGTGTTCCAGTATAAAATAGAACTGTGATATGCCAGAGACCTCAGACTTGCTCGTGACATCCAAGATGACCCCCAAACGTGCACACCACGAAAAGAAGAAAAGCAAAACCAAAAAAGGACTTCCACCTCGTCTGGCTAAACATTGGGACGTCTTGTCTATCCTGACCAAATCCAATCCTCTCATGCGAAAACAACTCATTCAAACAGCCCCTAAAGAAATCATCGATACCGTGTGTGAATGTTGTTTGAACGTCTTGAAAGAAACGGTACCTTTGTCCAAGATACAGAAACAAAAATTAGGGAAACATCGGAACGTTCTTCGCCAAATGGTCAAAAAGAAAATACCTCTCCAGCAAAAGAAAAAAATGTTGGTGCAACGAGGAGAATTTCTACATATGCTGATAGGACCTTTGTTACAAATAGCGGCTCCTTTGTTAGGCACGATTGCTGGACCTCTTTTAGGAGGAGTAATGCGATAAAAAGAAGATAAAAAGGACACCCTTCTCTGGAAAGACGGCACATTTGTACCTTTGGATGTCATGGAAGGACGAAAACTAACTTTAGTTCCTTACAAACGATGGATGGAATTCCATCGTTGGAACGAAGAACGGATACCTCATTTACCTCCCAATCCCAATCTCCACGAGATGTCACAGATACAACAAGAATTGTCAGAAACAGAAAAATCGCAACGGTACGGTCAACTCTTACAACGTATGCAACTCTTTCACCAGAAAGCTGTAGCAAACAGCTCAACCCACTCTGAGAGATTTCAAAGACCTGATGAAAAGCCAACCTAAAGTCACCACCACCACTAAAACAGATACCGCCACGCGGACGTCAGAAGAAGACGAGCCCCGAGAAGTGTTTCAAACTCCGTCTGCTCCTTCCATCTCTAGTAAGATTGCAGCTTCCTTGTTGACACACTCTCCTAGACCTCATCGAGAAGCAATGAAAGATTGGGTTCATAAGAAGATGTCCACTCCTTCTTCAGCAGAAGAAAAAAAGAAAGACAGCAAGACTGAAGTGAAAAGAGACACCACCACCACCAAGAAGAAACCTTCCATCATCACCCCTTCTTCACAACCCACTCCTGTGGCTCCTCGAACGAGTCAAGCCGCTTCGTCCAAACCTCACGACACCCAAAGTAGTAGTATCGAACAGTGGGTGACTTACTGAGGAGTCCCATCTTGGAGAAACTTTTAGCTAGCCTTTACTACAATCCTGGCCATGCTGCTGATTACGGAGTTTAAAAATTGTATCGGGCTGCTAAAAGCAAATTGAAAAGTGTACGTTTGGCAGAAGTACGAAGATGGTTACAAGAACAATCGACGTACACGTTACACAAACCCATTCGACGAAAATTTTCTAAAAATCCAACCAAAGTGGAGGGCATCGATCATCAATGGCAAGCCGATTTAGCCGACGTCTCTCATTTGGCAACCTACAATGGTGGTCACAAATATTTGTTTTGTGTCATCAACGTGTTTTCCAAATTTGCTTGGGTCGTGCCTTTGTCTTCTAAAAGCAGTACCGAATTGGTAAGTGCCTTAAAACTGGTGTTGAAACAAAGTGGTCGTCACCCTTTACGTTGGCAAACCGACAAAGGCACCAAATTTCTAAACCAAGCTTTTCAAAAAGAATTGAACCAAAGACACATTCAATTTTTTACCACCGAAAATCCTGAAACCAAAGCTAGTGTCGTGGAACGTTTTCAAAGAACTTTGAAAGAACGCATGTGGAAATAGTTTACACATCAACACACTCTCAAGTACATCGACGTGTTACCACGTTTGGTCAAAGCGCACAATCAATCGTACTATCGAAGCATCGGATGTGCCCCCGAAGAGGTCAGCCCTGAAAACGAAGTGAGGGTGTTTGATCGATTGTTTGGTACACCCCAGAGGGGACACCAGAAGAAAACCCTGGGGCTGAAGACGGGAGATTGGGTTCGCATCGGAAAAACCAAACGTTCTTTTGACAAAGGTTATTTTCTCAACTGGACCACTGAATTGTTTCGTATCACTGCACCCATGCGTGGACGCGATCCTCCCGTCTATAAATTGGAAGACATGCACGGTGAAGTGCTCAAAGGAACATTTTACTTGCCTGAGTTACAACGAGTGACCAAAAAAGAAGACGACTTGTACGACATCGAAAGCATTCTCGAGCAAAGAACACGCAAAGTGGGTAAACGTCGAATGGAAGAAGTCAAAGTAAGTTGGAAAGGATATCCCCCTAGTTTTGATTCTTGGATTGCCGCTTCCCAAGTCGTCGACTATAAAAAGAAGAAGTAACCCAACATGCCATTCAAGACAGCCACGACCTCGACTCCTTTGCAGAATTCCTCTCTTCAAGAATTACAAAAACAACTGCTCTGGGTGTGGTGCGTAGAAAGTGTGCCTAAAAATAAAATCATCTTTTTCTGCCAAATCTTTGTGGTGTATTGTGTCATCGGAGCAGCCATTGCCAGTTTGAGTTTGCAACAAGGGGACAAATAATTATGGACCATTTTACTCAGCAGTTGCATCGGTTATCTTCTACCCAGTCCCCCCTTGAAATTTACGACAACGAACGGTCACAACAACAACAGCAGCCGCCACAACGGTACAACCAACGCCAGTCCACCATCTTCCAGTCATCACAATACCACTCCTCTATTGGAACCGTTTGAACATCATTCTACTTTGAACTCTAGTGACTCCTCGGACGCCAAAACTCTCGAACTATTATGAATAACCAATTTTATCTAACTTTACCTAGTGACAGTTCGATGGATGTGTTTCCCAACAACACCTTATGTTGTTTAACGACCAAATTACCTAAATCCATCCAATTGGAAGCTCATTGGGAAGTAGGTTTGGTAGAAATCATTTATCCTACGCAAGTCAAAAACATCAACGCAGGTCAAAACACTTTCGTCGTGGATATCCTGAACAAGCAAGTACAAGAACACTTGGACAAAAATGATCCTATCCTTTACGAATCCACAAAGGTATCCCTGACCACTCCTCCCTATACCATGAGAATTCCTGCGGGGTATTATTTTAGTGGTCGACATTTGGTGGACACGATTGCAACCATCTTCGAAGCCCAATTTGGCAAAGCCTTAGACAAAGCCAAGAAATCGGTACAGATGATCAAGTACCATCCTGTGGCACGCCGTCTCGTCTAGCAATTTTCGGACGACAAAACACTGGCCATCACTTTTTCTCCTGGGTTGAATGCTATTTTGGGTGGAAATAGAATGTTACTCAATAAAAAAGTCCAAAGCAACTTAGATTTCGAAAAGGGTTTTCGCCACCCTATCGAATTGAACGTTGGACTGAATTTAATGTTTGTATACTCTGATGTGGTGGAGTACAACGTGGTGGGAAACACAGCCGCTCCGTTACTGAGAGTCATTCCTTTCAAAGCGGATTCTGCCGTCGCTACGTACGAAGAAGGTGGAAACACGTATCACGTTCACCGTGAATTTGCACATCCTCCTTATCTTCCAGTCAGTAAATCGTATTTTGACAGTGTCAACATTAGTATAAAAGGAGATTTGGAACAAAGTGTTACATTCATTGACAAAGGAAAAGTCACGGCGAAACTACATTTTCGAAAAAGGTTCTCCAGCGAATTGTAACACCAAAAAATGTATCCTGTGTACCGAGGAGTGGCTCGACAACGAGGACACGGTTTAGGAGATATGTTAAAATCGGCTTTTCGGACGGTAGCCCCTATTTTGAAACGAGGATTGCATGCCTTAAAAGATGCCGCTTTGACGCAAGGAAAAGAATTTTGCAAAACGTTCTCATCGACAAACAAAATCCAAAAGAAGCCTTTATGAGAGCAGGAAGAAATGTGTTGATACACACTGGAAAAGATATTTTGGGTCTCCGAGAGAGCCCTAAAAATTCACTTCACGCTTCTGGTCCTGGCATTACTTCTTCCTCCACTCCACAACAAGGACAAGGCAGAAAGAGACGACGTCGACATCCCTTCAAAGCTCATAAAACACACGGTGTTCCAAATAAGAATAAGAAAAGAAGAACAGTCAGAGAATTAGACGTGTTTGATTACTAAGCCTTTGAAAATGATGCACCGAGATTCTTGCGAATGTACCAAGTCAGAACTGGATCTTTTTACCATGCCCCCCACCATGATGACGATGCAATAATCCCAATGGGTGGAATTTCATCCTGTATCGTCTTTGACGGATTCAGCTCCTATCGAATTTGAAATCAAAGGACAAACCTAAGATTACATCGATCTTAATAGCAGCTACTTGTATCTGAAACTCAAAGTGATCAAAAATGACGGCAACCCTCCTGATGCCGATGCCAGACTGTCACCTGTCAATAATTTCATGCATTCCTTGTTCAGCGAAGTGGATTTGTACTTGAATAACAAACTGGTCAGCAGCAGCATGGATACTTACACTTATCGTGCTTACTTGGAAAATCTCTTGACGTACTGAAAAGAAGCCAAGAACACTCATGTGGATGCTTCCGTGGTGTGGAAACCTGACACCTCGGAAAAGTTCAATGACACTGCAGTGACTGCAGAAAACAATCCTCACAATGTTGGATTTAACGACCGCTGAAAGAAAACCAGACGCACTTTAGAACTGATGGACCGTTTGCATTTGGACATGTGGTTGCAAGACAAGTATTTGTTGAACACTCCGTTCCTGAGACTGAATCGAAGTAGTGCCGTCTTCCATTTGATGGTTCATTTGATGGTTCATGGTGACATTGCGTACAAAACCAAAATCGAAGAAGCCAGACTTTACGTACGCCGTGTGGAAGTCTTACCTAAAGTTGCCAACGACATCAGTCAAACGTTGAGCAGAACCACTGCCAAATATACTGTGCGACGAGTTGAAGTGAAAACGTTTACCATTGCCAGTGGACTCCGATCCAACGTCGAAGATCACGTCTTCTTAGGACAGCTTCCCAAACGTTTGCTGATTGGCATCGTCAGTAATGCAGCCCTCAACGGAGCCCTCAATCAGAATCCGTTCAACTTTCAACACTATAACGTCTCCAAGATAGAAGTCAGTCGAGATGGTAAGACGTTGTGTACCAGACCTTTTGAACCTAATTTTTTCGACGCCCAGAAAAATTACTTGCGATCTTACTTGACTCTGTATGAAGCCACGAGACAGTTAGGCACGAACACCAGCCACAGCATTTCGTACGAGGATTATGCAGGAGGATATGCGTTGTGGGGATTTGATTTCACTCCTGACCAAGGCAGCGACGAAGGACATTTCCAGCCTATAAAATCAGGCCAACTTCGTGTGGAACTTCAGTTTGCAGAACCTCTACCTGAGACGGTGAACGTCGCCTTGTATGCAGAATTTGATAATACTCTAACAGTTTGAGAGAAGTGATTCTAGACTATTAGAAAAAAATAAAAGATGCAACACGAAGAACCTATGGAGATAGAACAAGAAGATGAGGGAATTTGTGAAGCACAGCAGTCACTACCCTCTACCACTGATGATGACGATGTAATTCAACCAGAACCCAATAAAGAAGAAGAAGAGAAAAATAGTGTTCCGAAGTTTACTGGATTTATGGCTTGTCGATGGCCCGAACAAGAAAAACATTTAGTCTCCCGTTATATTATGGAATTGGCTGAAAGAATTAACACCCTGACCCGAGAACATTGTCATGGATGTCAAATCGATCATCCGAGTCAGAAACAACACAACCAATGTTTGATGATGACGGCAGAAGAAAAATTGGACGAATATTTGGATGAGGCATGGTCTCAGATCTCGGAAGAAAAGGTTTTGAGAAAATGGTATAAAGACTTGCAGGATTCTTCGTCACCTCCACTCATTCCTCTGGAGATCAAACGCAACGAAGCTCTCTTGCAACAGAGTGCATAGACTACCCGTTGTGATTCGTGCTGGACTTACTTGACAGATATATTCAAGCATAAAGTCAAGTGTGAATTGATGACTTATTATTTCCTGTGAAGCCAGAAAAAATGGATACCAGGGAACTTCATTACCTGTTGACTCGCAGTTCGTACACTTCTTCTTGGAATCCTGTGGTGTTTGCTAAAGATGAACTTCCCCATCGCAAACCTAAAGACGTTCATGCCTATGTCAGCAATACCGACGACAGTCATCGACCAGGAACCCATTGGATAGCAGTGTACTTTCCCAACGCTCACTGTGTGGAATATTTTGATTCTTATGTATTACCTCCTTTGGAAGACGACATCATCGACTTTATGAGAAGAAATGCCATCTCTACACGATTCAATAATGCCCGATTACAAGGATCGGATTCTATGGTGTGCGGACAATATTGTGTACATTTTCTTCATCAACGCAGTCTCGGATATTCCTTAGAACATTTAGTGATTTGTTTTGATAGGGAGTATGTTTTGATAGGGAGTATGGTTATCTCTTGTCTTTAGCTCAGAAACGTAGTGTGCAATAGAATGATGTAGAACAGTGGAAGTTCAGTTTACCTTCCCAACGTTGTCAAGTCTGTAAATACGTTCATTTTTAATCTTGTTCGTTGGTTTGCCTTTTTATGTGAGAGAAGCTTCTTGTTATTAAAAAATGTTGATTTTTTGAAAACAAATGGTGTTGTGTGGTTTATTGAATTTGAAAAAATGATAAATGTATATGCTCTATCTCTTTCTATCGATCTGAGGTCACCAACTCTGTCCATTTCTCACTATCGATCTGAACCATGTTTTCCATCGCGTCCGCGCTTCCAGCATATAAAGCGGTGCGTTGGTCAGTGTAGTCACTCTCGTTGACTCGTCAAGATCTCAACAACAAACACTTCAAGAAGATGGCAGCCAAGATTAGTAAACTGAACGAAGCGATGGTGAACATGCAGAGGGTGATGCATCATTTGCTTCAGAACAACCCAGAGAGGAAGACGATGATCTTTTTGCAAATGGCTCAAGATCTGGTGGAAGAAGTCCTGAGGGAAGAAATCATCAGGGACAGAACGGAATGGGAGGAGAGACAAAGAGTGCAGCAAAGACAACAACAACAGCAGCTACAACTCTTGCAGCCGATGAAACTACCAGACGGAGAAGTCACCTGTAAGATGGATTGTGAGGAGTTTGCCTTCTCTTTCACCAGAAAGAGACCTTGTCTTAAAGCCGTGAGACCCGTGGCGAAACGTGGCCGCCCTGCTGCGGCTGCTACTGCTACTAGAAGTTAAACACAACTTCTTACCCCAACGGTCCTTTTCAAGGCCACCCAGATCTCTAGAAAAAATAACCACTCTTACATTGCATCAAAAAAAACAAAAATATGTTTTGTATATGTATTTCTTTGTATGTTTTGTATTTGCCCACTTCAAAAAAATTCCCTTTCCCCAAAAAAGGGTTGTGTGGTGTGTGTTTGTATAGAGTGTGATTGTGTTTGATAAAAAAATTAAAAAATTATTTTCTGTTAGGTCCGCGTACTGGGTCTGTTTTTTTGGGCAGGGGTGGTGGAGTGCAGAATCCGCGAAGCATAGAATGACGTTATATGGACGCGGGTAGTGTTGGTAATGTTTTATTGTTTGGAAAGGGATGTTTTCCTTCACGTCCGCGCTTAAAGTATATAAAACAACGCCTTCCCAGTTGAGCTACCCCGTTTATCTATCAAGATGGATAAGTCAGAAACGATCCGACAGATCCGAGTGTATCTAGAGGTGGCGTGGAACCTCCAAAGGGAAGTGGAGAAGAGGGAGGAGGAGGAGGAAAAAGAGAAGAAGGAGCCCATCAGGCCTCATCAGATGATGACGGAGGATTGGGAGTGTGAAGCGACCCATCCTCCGTCGGCCTTCACAGCTCCTAGAAAATGCCGACGCAGCAACGCTAGATGGAGTATGAGCTGTGCAGCGTGTAGGGCTCAACCAGGGAGGTGCCCACACCTCTAGATGTACAACAAAAACCCATTTAACAAGAAAAGATTCATTTTCATTATTGCCATATATATGTGTTTGTAGGTGATGTGTTTGTGTGTTTGTTTCCCCACTCCAAAAAATTCCATTTGCTGGTATGTGTTTGTAGAGTGTATTTGTATAGAGTGTGTATGTGTTTGATAAAAAATTAAAACAAAAAAAAAAGGGATTGTGTGGTGTGTATGTTTGATAACAAAAAATACTTTCTTTTAGGTCAGCGTACTTGGTCAGTGTTTTTTTTTTAGGTGTGATAAGGTTTTCCTTCACGTCCACGCTTCCAACATATAAAGCAGCGCCTTCCGCAGTCGCACCATTCACAATCCACTGAACAAGTAGACCAACATGACTACTGTGGAATTATTGCAGGAAGCCTGGGATGTGATGGTGGGTGTGGAGTCCTTGGTGGAAAGGATGAAGTGTTGGTGGAGATACCCGGCCACCAAGCCATACGTCACCAGCCAACTGGCAGCTCTCACCTCAGCGAGGAGGCTGGTGAATGATCTATTGGTGAAGGAAACAGAAAAGACTTCATTGGCCCCTTGTCGTGTGCGGTTCATCAAGACGGCCCTAGACTTACTGGAAGGGATGGAATACTTTCTTCACCAAGTCCAAGAAGATTGGTGGTGGTATCCACCCCCCAGTAGCGTCAGGCGCGAAGAGGTGAACCTCTACATTGTGAAATTACTTCTCAGGAAAGTCTTAGAGAAGGAAGTTGCCCACATCAAGGCCCTGTGGGCACTAGAAAGAACCAAGAAATAGCAGGCCAAGAAAGAACAGGAATTTCAGCGCCTGAATTTGAACTGGATGAAAATCCAGGACAAGTTCAGGCAAATGGGACATCCCGACTCATCCACCAACACCCCAGAAGAAAAAGACCAACACCCTCCTAGGCTTCCTGACCCAATGTTGGAGAAAACATTAACCAACTCCAACGGCCCTTTTCAGGGTAAACCATTTACCAAAAAAAAGATTATCATTCCAAAAATTGCCTACTCCACTATTTGTGTGTTTGGTGTATGTATATATTATATCCCTCTTAAAATACTTATGTCCCTCTAAAAATACTTCTGACACCCCAAGTACCCTGTATCCTTTTTTTCTATTGTCCCCCAATTGAGAACAACTGAGCGGTGACGTCAGACGCGCGGGGATTCGGGTATCAGTTTGATGGTAATACTATACAAGCGCACTTACTAGATACCACACATGACGTCACTCTGTAGAGACCCTCCCTGTTCCAATTTCCCGTTCGTACACCAAGTGCATCCCCTACGCCTGTTCCTTTTTTTTCCCGTTGGTACCCGTAGTGGCCCCAATGTTAATTTCCCGTTGGTACCTATAGTGCCCGCCGAAATGTTCAATTCCTGTTGGTAGCCGTAGAGGCCCCCGTCATTTCCCGTTGGTTTTTCCCGTTGGTACCTATAGTGCCCCCCTATACGCCAGTACCTATTTACCCCCCCCCCATAACTACTACCGTTGCATAATGTTAACTCCCGACTATTGTCAGCCCAAGACTGTGCATCTCTCTACCAAAAATACAAGTCTCCCCCCCCCAAATTATAGGAAGAAACTCGTTGATTCCGTGTTGAACAGCGCCGAAGACACATCGTCGGCTCAGACAATATATCAGCATATGAGGCATATCCACATATACAATCTCTCGCTTCAGTAACGCCCACTGGTTACCAACCTCTAAACGATCAACAGTGATAATATTACATGTCACTGTTAAAAGTGAATATAAAGAGAAACTTGCATGCTCAAACCAAGACATCTGACCATCCAGCGGTGGAAACTGGAAGTTTTATGTCAGAGAGCCTAGTAACGAATTGTTTCAAGCAGCTCGCCTCTTGTTCTTGACAATGTACAGCAATGCTTCTCCAAAAGGACAAATAAAATGATTCTTGTCCATTTGAAACTTCTTCTAACGCTGCAAACAATTGACTACTTTCAAAGGTACACGAAAAAAAATAATCCGAGGACCACGCGAATAAATGTTGTCAGTCTTGCATGAATTGGTTTTGTGTCGTTGTTTATAAATGCACCTTTTATTCTACCTAAATACAATCTAACACCACACCATATACACTGTCTTATGAAGACGGTAGTCACATTCTGATCAAACTAGGACCATTCGCTTTTCGATGGTATAGCTTCATATGCTTATATGGAACCCTATCTTCTTATGAACAACGATCGAACTATATTCTGATACTTGATTTCTCACGAGCTGAGCCGTGTCACATATGAATCCCTAATCTCGATGGTAAGAACGTGATGTATACTTTCTTGAGACGATGTCGAACTGGCTTAGAACTGATACTACCAACACAATATTCCCTGTCATATAAAAGCCGGAGATGGTTCACGGGTAAGATAGCCGCAAATTCATAATGCACACAGCCTATATAACAATAATATGCTTCCTCTGACTGCCTACAGGGGAAGTCTATATTACCAATCTTCCTAACTCACTACAAAATAATGATTCGCAGACAATCTTCTACTGTGCAAAGTAGGAAGACTCACTCCAGGGTCTCCCTATTACTCGCCGTGGAGGGCGACCAAAACTTCTGCTCTAAGAAGTATTATACCATCTTTAAACGGTACGAATTGCAACATGACAAACCACTGGGCTGCGGCTGCAGAAGAAATTGGTTTTTGGACATCTGCAATGTTTGCCTATGTATAGGATCAGCGCCTACAACTCCAATACTACATATTTTGGTATGTATCAGCGACACACTGCAGTTTGGTTTGGTTAGGTTTGTATGACCACGAATGACTCCTCATGACGATTGATACTTACTGATTGGCTGATAATTCAGTTTGAGAAATAATTTCTCAACACCGGACCTTTATAATCAAGTAAATAATCACAACTATCTTTCGAATTTAGAAACGAAGACGGATATACAAATAGTTCTGAAACCCTGGTCAGTACAATACTTTATTAATATTTACGCGTTCCAGAAACTTCAAATTGAGTGCCAAGAACTAATCATCCTCAGAAGTGTTACTTTTAAATATGAAAAAACAACCTTGGTGTCTTCAATCAGGGTTTCAAATAGAAGTGTCCTGGTTAGATCAGTATCATGTTAAATCAAGCAGCAAAATACGAGCCCGTTTGTTTGTTTATTAAACTAGGCTATATCTCTTGGATTAATTAAGTAGAAATGTAGCTATATTCTCAAACATAGATTACGTCTGCCTAGTGTTTCCTTTGTCTCATATCTTTGTTGGGACTATATTGCCAGTAGCGTTTTACCTGCCACTGCGTAGGTCTAAAAAAAACAAAACAAAAACAACAACAAAAAAAACAACAACATGGAATTGTTGTTGCTGTGGATCTTGGAGCCCTATTTTTACATGCGTCTATGGTATGGTGGTTATTCCTCGTCTTGTCTTTGTTGTGTTGATGGTGTCCAACCCGAGACTTCTGGATTTCGAATTAACTGCCTTAGGTCAATTCCATTGCCACTTTCACCAAGACGATTATGCAGCATCATTACACAATTTATGTACTCTTATTAATTACATATGAACTGCTACAGTGTGTGTGTGTGTTGTATGTAAAGCCTTCCCATCGAGGACTAAGACAGCAATTATTACAATACAAAAAAATACAATAGGTACCAAGTTCAAACAATAGGTCCTAATATTTATTTCTGGACTTTATTTGTACAAGTGAAAACCTGAGAACAACAGAGGTTGTTAGGTGTAAAAAACATATGTGTGTGGACAATTTTCTGTGTGATTAATCTGTATTCTTAAATGTTTTTATCTTGTTTTTTGTAAGGCTTTGATAAAGCTACACCGATATGTGGGCTCGAATCCACAATTGCTCTAAATCACTAGACCACTGAATCGTACACTGTACATGAAACAAAGGCTGATCTCTAATTGTGGCCGCATGTGCAGTACATTTTATTTTTGATAATACATTAACATACTTACGATGAGAATGTCACACTGTCCACTTGATCTTTTGACACATCTGGCGGTCATGAATGCCCCATTCTCCATGTCCTGGTAGTAAGCCACAACCTATTCAAATAAATAGACGTATATTTATATCGGAATGAAGCTAGGGAAGAGGGGCGTAGGTAGGTATTTCAGATTGTATATATTTGTGTAAGTAGGTCTGAAGGCATCACTGTAAGTTGATTGCAGTTAGTCTGTTGCTTAAGTAGTTATTTGGGAGGGTAAGTGGGTAAGTAGGTAATTGGGTAGGTAGGTAGTACAGTTTGGGGTTGATTAATTATTTGGAGATTAGGAAGTTGGTATTTGGAAGAGTAGGTAGGTACATAGATAAACAGGCAGATTTGATCCTAATCTGACGTTTTAGGTGAATAGGTGAGCAGTTCTTTTATGTTTCAGTTATGGTCATTCGTTGTAAAAAAAATACAACATGTAAACTTTGGAAAAAGTACATACAGCATTTGCTAAATGGCATGTCGGATGTGGACTAAAAATATTGATGCTTATGTTGAATGACCAATATTTTTTAACTGTGAGATTGAAGCAAGTTTCTGGACCGGATAAAAATAGTTAGACATCTGAAACTGTTTCTTTTTTAAATGTATTAAAATAAGCTAATGATAGGTTATTCAAGAACGTGGGATGCTTAAACACACTGGATTTGGAGTTCTAAAACATTTGTAATAAGTCTGAAACACTTGAAAAAGTTCTTAAACACACGGGGTTAGGATTTCTGAAACACTTTTAAAATTTACTCGAGGTATATGCTATATAGCTTTTGAAAATCTATATCAATTTTACACGATTGAACTTAAAAAAATGTTACGAACATAAATATTGACAAAAGCCATACTATTATAGACTAAACAGTTTTCATAAAGTTTAACATTATGGCAACATTTTTTCAATATCAAGAGACAACGTATATTTCTTAACAAATTTGGTTTGCAAGCATGGTTGGAACCGAAGTGTAATCAAAGCTGCTTGTATTAGAAAATAACATGCAATAGAATATAAATTTTGAACTATTGATTTCAAGTAGCAAAATAACTATTTGGCAATGCTTTAGTAAAGAAGAAGATTTACAAGTAACATTTAATTATAATAACACAGAGATAAGCATCATAAATCTTGATAGCAAGATTCATAAAATAATACGGTATAAAGTGGCAATAAATTAATTAATTGATGATAGTAAATATACAAATGTGTATTCAGCTAAATATATAGTACAATTGGAAGATAAACTTTAGGAAGCCAATCTGGAATGATTCAGCAATAACAGAGATATAAGTCATGGAAATGAGAACATGATTGCTCAGGATATACAATTGCTGTTAATGAATCATCCATAACAATGGCAAAATTTGACATAATCTGAAATCATTCATAAAGTTAGATGAATGTAAGAAACATTGCAAATTGTTATAACTAAAAGTTTCAGTTGTCGATCGATTTCAAGTTAGTTTGTTGATAACTCCTAAACATATTCGCTGGGTGTTTTCATACCGTTGTAATGGCAGAAAAAGCAAGCAGTATTTGATGTAACTTTACTTAAATTATAAAAGCACAGTTGCTTACACAAGTATCAATCAATTGTGGAAAGAAATTAAACAGGACAAAAAGAAAAATAAAATACTCTGAATTAAAAGAATTGTTATCTGAACAATTTACAAATACTTTACTCAAGCAAGGTAAAAGAAGATGTCCATAATGATAGGTTTATGTACGTTATATGGATGACAAGAGACAAGCAAATATTGCTAACAAGCAAGCGTATGCAATATAGAAAGATGGATACAAGCCGATATTTGAAAGTATACGATGTCTTCTCAAAATGTGTGGGCTGAAAAAGAAAAACGAAAAAGAGAGACGACTTACACGACACTTTCAAAACAATTTTCAAAGAGAAAGCCTAAATATATACCATTTGATGAAGGTAAATAGTTTACAACAAAAACGTTAAGAATTTGTTGAAAAAGGAAAACAATCAGTACTTTTAAACTTAATTAGACAAAAAGAACCCTATGTAGTGGAAAGAGTTAACAGAACTCTCAAGAACTACAACGTGGATGTATTGTACTCAAATTAAATCAATAATGGATTGACATTTTGGCAAAGTCAATTTATGGATAAATTAACACCCACCACATTACTCGTGTTGAAGCTAGCAGTAAGAAAAAAATTAAATGTATCAATCACTCTATTCGAGTATTTAACAAATGATACATTTCAAACTCTGAATATTGGAAACAGTCAGAATTTCAAAAATGTAAACGCTATTTGCATAAGACTACCTACCTTACTTACCGAGAAAATACCTATGATGAAGCAAGTAATATTAAGTGATTAGGCTGTTTACAGATCAGTAACCTTAAATGGAAAGTACACTGAGCGTAATGTTTAGTAAGCAGAGTTATCTATATACAACAAACAAGATGACATATACAAAGTTTAAATGCTTTTGAAGACCGAAATAACAAAAGGTTACAAGTATGCACTTGTCAAATGGAAAGGATATGATTAATCGTTTAGCAACTGAGAAATAGCAGTAAACAATATTACGTTAAAATAAATGATGTGTCAAAGACACAGTCTCCACTGGAGACGATGACGGAAGCACAATAGATATATAGCATTATTAAGGAGCATGGCAAACTTGAGAATTTGAAATATAAAAAATTTCAAGAATGTAACTTGTAGGAAAGAAAAAAGAAAATATTAAAAAAATGAAGGAATTAAAACATGCAGGTCGTGTTAATTTTTATGTCCACAAAACCAGAAGGAATGAAACAAGAATTCACAGAAATCATCATAGATGTAAACAATAAAATGTTATCAATGAAAAACGTGATAAGGCGACTACAATGTTGGCAATGTCCTTGCATTGTAATAAATGTAATCACAGAACAAATGAAAAGAGAAAACATACAAAATATAAATTGGCTTCCAACCACACCTTTAAAAAGTTGAGAAACAAATACATTGATAAAACGACTACAAGCTGATATTTGAGATTTTGAATAAGATAAAGGGCAATAAAGATCATATAGAGGGTATTTAAACTTCTCTCAAATTTCATTCAAACAAGGTATTTGCAGCGATTCATGCTAATATTCAAACCATGATACGTTTTTTTTCTTCTAGATAAACGTTTATCATGAACAATTTTAAATTATCAATTAAACCTTATATCATAAAGAATTACCAGAAAATCACTAAAATCAGTTGATATGGAAATGATTTGTACATCATCTTGAACAAAGAAAAACCAGCATACCTTTCATAATGTGTTTATTTACAGTTTTTGAATCTTTAGTTTTCGGAGAACATTCCTGTGATAGTAATTGCAATTGATCTGCTGAAATAAATCGTACAACCATATTCAGATGAGGTTTGTCTTAAAGAAACAGCGGTACTTGTACAATGTTGCATATGCAACAAAGAAAAACTAACAGAGGAAGTCGCAAAACGAAATACAAAATACCAGAGATGGAAAGAATGTGTAAAAGAAAAGAGATTCATTTGGACTTACAATCAATAAATTAACATAATAGAGACAAAATACATTTATAATTACATGTTCATGTGAACAAAAAACAGTAAAAAGTGGCTAAATGTATTTACACAAAAAAGACAATTCCATATACAAAGTGTGGATAAACATTGTCCAAATTGTTTTTAGCTAAATTAAAATTGAATGATAAGATATTTCGAATAAAAGCTTTCGTAAAATGATGAAAAAGTAAGATATGCCATTACCAAGGTGAACAATAACAATGATATGATAAGTACAGAGATAAGTAATAAAGAGGCATCTAAGGTGCAACTTGTAGGCTTTAACAAGAGCGTAAAAAGCCTTAAACAATTTGTTTAATAATCAACGTGTGCAACACACACAAAGGCATTTCTGATGAAATCATGGATAGTTGAATACAGAAACAAAAATACAAGCAAACTGCTGACGTTTTAAGCAACCTTTATTGCAAGTTCAATGAATGGTGTTAAGAATTAGATCTGTATTGCACGCATTGGTCTCCCGGACAATTCATGATGGTTATTACAACCTTGAAATGTATATGAAAAAAGTCAAAGAGCGAATAACCACCAATAGCGATAATCATGAATCATGAAAGCATTGATGCCGAATCATTGAAAAACAACTCAAAAGTTCAAAGAAAATAATCTGAGTAACTATTACGTTATACACAACAAGCTACAAATCATAATTGATAGTTTTGAAACCAAATCTTATATATTTCCGCGACCAAATCAATAACACAAAAATTACACTAATGGTTCTTATTATCGTTTAGTATAGTCTTTGCCATTTAAGTTTTTTTCTGCAGCACTAATCAGCTGAGCGAGTATTTTCACCCCATTGGCGTCGAATATACCAGTTTCGCATGATTAAACCTCTCCTATGAACTGGAGTTACAACGAAGGCAGATTCGGGGTTTTTCATTTTCACGGGGCGATATTTACAATATACTAAACAAACGAGAACTGGCTTAGTTTCTCTGAAATCGTCTCCACGTGAATCACACTCATTACATTCAATGTATGTTTTGCAAGTAAGCGGTCCCACGCAGTGCTATGTCACTAAATTCCAATTTCCTGGCCTCATCCCTGCCACTAAACCGGCAGATCTTGTTGAAGAAGTAATAAAGTGTAAACGGAATGGCGGGCGAAGGCGCGTGCACCATTTTATTATTCCTATACCCTTTAACTATGGGTCCATTATTTAACAGCATAGTTTATTCTATGGAATTTTATATCACTGAGAGACGTTTTATAGCCCATGTCTTTGATAAAACGTTCCATACTGCGTCCTATATAATCAATAGTTGCTGGTTAATACTCAGAATCGTTAGTTTTTCTAAATAAAAACAAACATTGCCGTCAAACAGTTCATTTAATTACTCTGCGACGATGTTTTGTTTGGATATATTTCCTTGTTTAATTTCCCAAACCCACCTTTGAACAGTGTTCATATCCCTTGCCATTGCTACCTTCTTATGTTCTGTTTCTTTTTTTCAATGAACTCATTAACATAAATTTCACCCTCAGGAACATCCCTGTTTGAGGTCTGATTTGCAATATTGTTGACAGAGCTGACCCGAGTTGCATACCCAGGATAAGGGAGATTATCTTGATTTTGGTTTGTTTTCTGTTATTTTTTAATGTCTGAAATGGTCTAGTCAAGTACCTTTTCAGTATCTTACGATGCCAAATGTGTAAATGACTGATTTAATAGCGTTTGTATTTGACGTGGAAGCCATTTTAAAGCACCTTCAAAAATATCACCTTAACCACATCCAACGCGTTAGATTACGTAGCAGCAAACTTATTAGGTCTCATAATTGCTTGGCAGCATTCAAACGCTTAACGACGTCCAATAATTAAAAAAATTTCTGGATCATCCCATGCAATGCATTTGCATATGAATTGACGAGAAATATACAAAGTTTGGTTTGGTCTTTATACACTGAAACAGATTTTTATTTTAAAATTCACAGTGCAAAAGAAACACGTACATACTATCAAGAAGATAAAAATGTAATAATAACTGGATTGAAAAGAAACACTTGGGATGAAGATATATTATCATGTGAAATTAAAGCTAGACGCAGTATTAAAATTTGTTACTCAGAACTGAAACTAAAATCAGCAGTTAAGATTGCAGGAGCAAAAGCTAACATCTATAAAATACAGGAAACAAATGTCGGTTGAAGCTATTTGATGGAGACGATGAAGAAAGACTTATACATGATAAATAATAAAATATTACCAGAGAAAAACTTCCGAATCCGATGAAACCAAATCTAAGATATTTGACTACTAGAACGAAAGATAGACAGAACAAAGTTTGGATACTCAGTACATAAACAACCTTGACGATAGTTTGCTATGTACGCATAAACTCAGCGGTGATGACAAAAATGATTTAAACCATCCGACAAAAATTTAAAACAAAGCCAACCTAAAGTGAATGATGTTTACCAACCTTCTGATAGTCATGTAACATATTAATACATTTTTATTGCATTTATTATGGGTGTTAGTATACATGTTGTTTGTAAGTTTTTTCGAGCATATCAGTATTGAAGATGTCGACGTATGGCAAATACATAACTTCTATTGTGCAAAAAACCTGATACTGTTAATTGTGTATGGAAATATGTTTAGAATGCCATTTGACTTCCAAATACTATCAGATCATTCTCCATTGTATTTATGTGCCATTCAGCAACATTTCAGATGCATCATAACACTTGCAAAAACAGTTATAGTGACTGAAGGCGGAAATAAAGACTATGAACTGGAAACTATTTACCTCCAGTACGATACAAATACCTCCGAATCAAATTGCACAATCGGTTAAAGATAAGTACTGAAATGGAATTGTTTTCTTCGTAGATTATATAACTAAAAAGAGAATCATTGACATATAAGCCAATATAACTTCTTATGCATAATTCTCCCAGAATGAGCTTAAAGTTATTTGACACTATGCAAACCAAGTCAAGAAAGTGAACCAGAAACGTTTTTCAACTCAGTAATAGAAACAAATCTTGTTAACTATAAAAGAGTTCAACAAAACATGATTTATTCACAACGTTTTCTTATTTCCTGGGTATTTCGTCCAGAAAACAGAAATTAGTAGCCTAATTGTTAACAATGTTTTCACTGAGATTGTATCTGGTTTGGTCTGAAAATTACAGCGGACTTAAAATAGTCAATGTACAACACGATATCGACTTACACATAGGTACAAAAGAAAATGGCGATGCTCGCTAAATAAATATTGACTTTGTTTTAGATGGCCAGGTTAACATCAAAAAGGATCAGCTCAAATCGTTTCTCTTTTTGGCATGAATACGTGTATTTGAACAAAGCTCTTAACTTGATCATTGTGGGGTAACTTATTGTGGGAAAATATTGTTTGCATTAAATCTGATAAAGATTGAATACAAATATATATATATTTATCATCTGTCCTACTATTTTGTGCATCAAGTCGTACGATAGAAAGTAATTACTCTAAAAGGTCAATAATGTCGTGATAGATCATGAGGTTAAATTAGATACGTTATTAGAGTTACTGGTTGATATGTGCTCAGGAACCAATACTTTGTTTCCAATTGATGACTGTGGTAATCTTGACCGGGTAAAAAAGAAAGCAATTAATCTAACTAGACAAATTTTAAGTGGTAGACATTTTGGAATATTACAATGGATGATCGTACAAAAGCATAATTCTGTAATCAAAGGTTTTGGAGAAAATACACGTTGTTTGGTTGTCTTATATAACAAGGAGAAAAGTTTGTGGAAACAATGTTTGAACAGAACCATGTTATTCCAAAAGAAATACAATAGGAGATTGATTATACCTTAAAACAAAAGAAAAGAAAGAAGCTTTTATTTAGATTCGAGTTTCCGTTTAAATTCTACGCATTAACATATCCGTAAGGTAATGTATGTTATCTAATAAATAACGTTAATCATCGTAATGCTAATTTCTCGAATACTACATCTCTTTACAATACGCATTTTTAAAAATTCTTTTTCCAATTTTCTTTTCATGATTTTCAGTCTTGAATTAATACAGTTTTGCAATTAACCCACACAACTTTCTTGCTACTGTATCATTTCGTTTATCCTTCAATAATACAAGAACTCTTCGTTAGCTTTAGGGATGCCACAAATGTTGTCCTTGGGATAGTATCGTAGAATTTGTTGTTATATTTCATGTCCCTGCAAAAGTTAATGTATCGTCATAGATTCATAGTGAATCTGCATCTGTCAAGAAAATGTTACTATTTTGTTCGTAATTGGGTTTTGGCTTGTTTTACTAGAAATCATACATTCACCATTAGGATAGTTCTAGTTTTACAACCATATAGGTTTCTTGAGTTGATCTTTTTGTGTTTCCTACTGGCTAACACCAAGTAATCGTCGATAATTGTTCTCCTTGCAAAGAATAAACCTTTGTGACATTTGAAAAAAACTTTTTTCATCTGGACATATTTCAACATTTGTCCTATTTCTGAGACTGTCCAGCCGTTTGCAGAATACAGTTTTATTAATTAGTTTTAAGAAATCTTTGTCGAATCCATTTGTTGCTTTTTCTTTAAAACAGGGCCTCAGTTCAATGTATGATTTTAGCCAATGTTGTTCTTCAAACATGGCGACTCTGTGTATTTTCGCTAATGTCGAACCCGTTTGTACGCATAGCTTTTAATTTCCATAATATACAACATACTTATTTTTGTTTTCAAGTGTAGTCAGCAACTTCGGAACAGTTGGGGTTATGTCCTTGCAATAATTTATAAATTTCCTTTCGAATGGAGATAAATCATTTCATCAGGTACGCATTTTTCAGGAGCAAGTGGGTAGTCTTTAAATTAAGCGTTTAGATGTATTGCTATCTCCAAACCCACTTCAAGTATGTAACCAGTATCAATAATGTCATGTATTTTAACAGATTTTCCTTGCGACGTCTAATTTGTTTATCATTTGCTCATCTGATTTTCTGTGTGTAAATGGTGGCACAGTGCCCACTGTAGGAGTAATTAGAATCTACACATTTTATGAATGACTTTGTCATGATCTTTAATATTATCATTTTCGTCCTCATATAGTTTATGATTTGCTTTTGCAGATCTATGAGTTACCATTCTAATACATCCGCGAGTTCCACTTTCATCATTAAGAATGTATCATGATAGGTTATTAATTCCATTTTAACATTAGTTGTCTTTAAAAATTCGCATCATGTGCTAATCCTGTGCAGAGAAATAATATGATGTGTCAAGTTGAAGCGCTTTAAATGCATATTTCTGAGATCTCTGAAGAAGTCACATAGTCTAATGTTTTAAAGTTAAATCAACATTACATCATTGGCATACTGCTAATCATCAATGGATATTTTTGAATCTTTAGTGATGAATAAAACGTTTCTTTCGATGGTACAGCTGTTTCATTAAACTTTTGAAACATATTTATGTATTCTTATGGATAAATATATTTTTGAAGAACTCAGGGTCCCATCTGTTCAGAGTGTTCATTTGAAGGACTCCGGGTTCCATCTCTTCAAAGTGTTCATTTGTTCAATTCAGTTTGTATCGGTTAGATTCTTAGCCAACTGTGTAAGCGCTTGATTCCTAAATCTTTATCTACCTGTCTATAGAGAAGTGCGTTTCACAATTATCTCTTTTCCTTCTTGAATAAACTTGTACACTCCAAAGTCATATTAATTGATATGCAATTCGGTATAATAATATTAGGTATAATTTTTACATCATAATCGAGATCTCGACGTACCACTCCTTTGATAAAGAGATATGAATCATATCTTGACAGCTTATGAATGAACAAATAAATAAATGTAGATATTAATAATTCAAGTTTCAATATTTATGAACAGGACCCGTATACATTCCAATCAATGGATCATGGTTGCGAACTTTATCGTTTAATTGTTTCCTCACCGATATGATACATGTCAGTTGAACTGTATTGTTTTTTCTCATTTTCTGTGAACACCATAGGATTTTCACGATTAGGTTTTAACTCGTTGTACATTATGTTTGCTATCTTTCTCAAGCACTTGTAAGCACGTTTATACAGTCAGGTCTCTTGTATTCTATTGGTTTGTAAGATTTGTGAAACGTTTTCACAAAAAGCAAAATACAAAGGAAACTTGTGTATATGTTGCTGCTCTTCTCAATCCAAATTTTAATGATGCACAACATTGAGACTGAATATGGCAGGCTGAGAGATTGAAAGTCAGCTTAAAGAAAGCAAATGGAGCTTTAAACTGATTAAATTTATCTTTAAATTCCACCCCTCTTCATATATAATCTGTAACATAGTTTCTTGTGTTCAAATAACTTTTCCGGTGGATTGGGAAAATTCAAGCATCATTTCTTTTACATAAGATGTATTTGTTTTTGCTTTATTAACTTTGAGTCGATACTAGACTTGATAAATCTTTTATTCCAAGGAAACCAAAGTATTTTACAAAATTTTATTATGTAATCAATTTGTATGCGGCATTTATTAAACCATCTTGGGTACTTATTCAAATTGTAATTAGATTGTTTATGTTAATTTTCTAGAGGAGTATTTAAAATCGAATTTACAGAGTAAATGAAACCTTTTTGTTAGTATTTTCTACACTGACACAAGCCTTTTTGCTCTTCGCCAAATCAGGCAAATCTATATATGTGTTTCCATTGTGAGGTAGATACATATCTATGTCCAAAGTTAAATATTCATTCCTGTCAGGCACCATTTCGTAATCTTGCTTTTTCTTCTCAAAGTTTGGATTTTTTAGATGTCAAGTAAGCGTTGGATGATATTGTTTTTTCATCTCTATTCATTATGATCATAGATTTTGTAAAATGGTAAAATGCTCTGTACTCATTTGTTAGCTAATTGTTTAGTAAGCTGTTTCATAAGTTTCTTAATGTTCCATTAGATCTAGCTCTTGTTTCACAGAACTAAGTTTTCTAATTTTCCGAAAGATTATTTTCTTCAAGTATGGCTCAATGTCAAGTTCATACAAATTTTGATTGTTACCACCGTAGAATCTGTACTTATTTACATTTCTTTGAATGAATATACTTTTTATGAATTTGTAAAAATTGTTTCCACTTGTTAAACAAATCAATTTATTTAATTTCTTTTATGTATGCTTTTTTATTTTTGTTTTAACGCCTCATTTGCAAACGTCCCACCTCAGTATGTAACTCTTTTGATCCCAGAGGTGACATATTGATATTACTGATATATTTAAAACTTCACCACCCATAGGGTCAAGCCATGTTTCCTATTCCTAATCTTTTTCTAGAATATGTGATATTAGCACACATTTATTGTTTACATACCTTTTTATGCCTTTATTTATTTATGGCATCACATAGACTATTTTGCATGTTGTAGTCCCCAACTTATTTATTGGTACAAACGTCACCTGTTTATAGACATTTGCATTTTTGGCATCCCGTAAACTAGATTTTCTGTCACGTTCATTGAGTATTAGTCAGCAACGTACTTGTTTGTACCATCACCACTTGTTTACATAGAAAGTCCTTTTATTGAGATCCCGTATGATTTTATTTATTTATTTCTTTATTACCGTATCTTGTTCTGGCTTACTTCATATCTTGAAGTGGACTTCAGTATTATGTATACTAATTTCCTCATATGCTGTTTCTGTTACCGTCGCCTTAAAAAACATTGGTTCATTAAAATGCATATTTTATTAGCAAATAGCTTTGGGAATATAAAAGCCCTTGCTGATATTTTTATCCTTAAACAAATTAGACAGATACATATTTTATTTTAGTCTTTACTTTGTAATTTTGTCATTTGTTTTCCAATTTATTAAACAATCTATTAAAAATATCTTATGTGCAGGTAAATGGGAAGTAACTCATAATATAAATTTATGTTCCTTTGACCATTTTTATGAATAAAAATAATGAGTAGCACAATAGTTGAAGCCTAGCGTAACTTTTACAAGTGTTTAAGAAATCCTAATGTTGTGTGGTTCAAAATAAATATTACAAGTGTTTCAAAAATTCCAACCACATGTTTTAAGGAACCCACTTTCGTAAACACCCTACCATCGCATTGTTTTAATAAACTTTACAAGCGTTTCAGAAGACCCATATATGTGCTGCTATCAGTGCATGTACATCTGCACGTCTTTGTTGTAATCCATTTAAAACTTACCTCCTTTTCCAAATTTCGTGTCTTTGCCAGAAGGGGTCGACCGTCTTTCAATTTTCGCACAATATAAACGTCAGCGTTTGGATCAATCTGATGATTCCTTTTCAAGTTTAAGGTCAGAGCATGTGACTTGCGCTTGAGACGAAAGGACAACTGGTCAGGGAGGTCAGGGTCACTGAGTGTCCTTTTTTCTGACTGGAATCTTGTGGTCATATCTTTCAGCCAGACCATTTCTGCATCGGCTGTTGCTGGCAAGATGGGAATTAGACAAAGGTTGAGAATACAAAGTGAAACAACAAACGACCGTTTGTGAGTTCCCATTAGTCGATGCATAAATAGATAAATAAATAAATAAATAAATAAATACATAAATAAATAAGCACATTTTAAAACAATCGTATTTTGGAGAGTCAAGAACACATCTCGCTAATGTTCGCAATAATTCAATAAAGGTTCGTGTCCTATAATACATTCTTTGGTGTTTTGCTCTGTATGCAACTTTTCGCATTACTGTATCTCTTTCTTGCAGACATATTTTAAAAGTACTTTGCATAGATATAATGAACCATAAAATGCAATGGCCCACATAAACCTTTGGTAATTCTTACAGAAAATGTGAATGAGAGTATAATAAACCCTATATAGAAGGTACCAAAATGCACTTCAGAATATTTTATTAATTTCAGTTAATATAAGTGTCCAGTTGAGTCATTTCATTTTGAAAACGAAAATGTTTAGTAGCTGCATCTACACAATGCCTCCATCTGATTATGTAACGTCATATTTCTGTGTCGAAACGACATGCTAGTCTGAAAGCCCCATTAACTTCAAACCCGAAAAGCTCCGATCACATCCATTTAGGTATTATGAGATTGTGGAATACTTGCAAGAACTTCTCACCTAAAAATGTAATAGTTTGTCAACGGAATTGCTCCAATGAGCAGGAATAATAAGCAAAACTGTATCGTGGATAACCAGATAGCACACGCTCTTTACTTAGGATGCAGATTGGAGGTAACATTAGACCATTTTATGGTATATTGTAAAGTAACATTATTACGTTTTAAAACGCTTTTAACATAGGTGACTTTTCAATTGTTTTATTTGCTTCTGTGAATTGTTTTCTGTCAACAAGTTGCAAAGCATTTGTGTTCATTTTATTGTAAATCCTTGCATAGACTGGTCACATATTCAACAGTATACTTTTACCTTAATAAAAATAAATAAACATGCAATATCATACCACACATGACAAATTTCTTTAACACTGGGTACCTGGTATGTAAGAGCAATTAATTCTGATTTTTCCAAATATTTTTTATATCCATTGGTTCAAACGTTCTGGATGATGATGATGATGATGAATGCTACCACAATTGATACTATTACTAATGTTGCTGCTTCTGTTATTATGCACACCAAGTTGCATTTTAAAGTGTTCACTGAAACAAAGTTCATACATACTTAATAGTAAGAATAGGTATCTGAGTGCATATTTACAAGTGTTGTCTATAAAGAAGTCATGTGTGTTACTTTCATGTTTTGAAATAATATGCATGAGAAAATAGCAAAATAAATATATTGTTAAACACAACTCGATAAGTTGATTTATATTACATTAATAATTGTGAATTGTGACATAAAAGTTTGAATTTGCAGTGTTAAAAAATGTATAGTCTGGTTATTCTGAAAATTCGAAAATTATGTAAAATGTAATTAAATGTGATTGAATATTTCCACTAAGGTAGTTGTTTTAGTTTGTATGCACCCTTTATGAATTCAGTTGTTTATTTTTAATGTTTTGTTTAAATGCGGAGATGTGTGCGATTCTTTCACATTTTCTAATTCACTTTTATCTTTAACTCAGAATTGACTTGTACTTGGTATATAACATATCAACCGCCTTTTTAGCAATCTTGAGCAAATCTTTGCACAGGATAGTTTTGTCCTCTTGTCTTAACTTGGCAGTATCCTCAATGATATTTGCAAGTTTGAAAGTTTTAAATAGTTAAATTTTCCAAAAGGCTATACACATTAGGAATATATATATATATATATATATATATATATATATATATATATATATATATATATATATATATAGCCACACACTCGTCAGTGAAACAGACAGACGTACCTGTTCGAAAATATGCCGAGAGACCGAGAACAAAAAGAAATACACTTTTCTTCATTATCAACTCAAAGACAGGCTGGCATCTATGGAAATACTGTTCGTCTAATAGAATGTAGCCAATATATAAGATTCGCTGGGCTTAGATTATGTAATTGTGGGCTAGTTTGTTTAGGCTACGTTTCAATTTTATAATCCAAACTAATGGTCGATCCCGTTAAAATCCTATTGAGTAACACAATGGTACAATAATTGTAGTGAGCACAAATGCTTAAGGCTTTCGCTTATGCAACGTGGAATCTCTTATTGCAACATGTGACATTGTCTCTTATGAAAATATTTGTATATGCTCACGAGCCCGAAATACTAGAATACCAACTTACATAGATAAGTATAAACATTTTATTTCAAAGCGGCTCTTAATTCAAGAGAAAATCTATCGATATATCAGTCTGTCCGTACATCTTCCATCCATCTATATATCAACCCAAATTCTCCTCCCCGCCACACCTCACACATCTATCTATATATGTCTACATATTCATCTATCTATCTATCTATCTATCTATGTAGTTGTATCCGTCTGCTTGTCTGAAAAGTTTGATTTAATTTTTAAGGGAAAAAAATGATCTCCAAAAGAAAGGTACATCTAGGACGAACACGTTTGCTTCAGTTTATGGAAACATTTATATTGCTGTATGGATATAAAAACATTTGCTAACGCTTAAAAGCTACCATTTTTCTATATGAGGATTACTGATAATATTCTCTTACATTCGAAAGAAGAACTAAAGGAGTTTCGTAACTGGATGGGATGAATAACCACCACTCATCAACTGAAATTAAAACTAAACTTAGTTAGGAAAGTGCAGACTTCTTAGATGTCAAAATCAGCAAAAGAAATAACTATGATGGGGAGATAGTCTGAATACTAGGGTATATTTCAAGCAACCTCAAATTCATCAATTGGTACATAAAAAAGTTTTCATCGGTCAGGGGGATTCTTAAATTTCAAATACTGAGATCTCACCGGAGTTGCAAAACTGAACCATACTTTCGCGACGCTTGTTTATTCCCTTTTCTCAAGACTACGAGAAATAGTTTACAAAATCAGGAAACATAGGAATATGAAATCTGAGACATTAAGAATGCTAGATATTCACAGCAAAAGCAAGACATAATTTTGTTCATTGTCTATTTAAATATACATTCAGGGTTTCATCAAAGCATGCTGGAGAACATTTTAGTGATTGGCAACAAAATTTTCCTGAAGCTTTTGAAACATCCACTTTGGTTAATTCTTATAAATGCAATAAGAACATGAGGGGTATTTTAGAGAGATCAATACTACCACATATCGACAAACAGGGTTGCTCGAAGTGTGAACTTAATGGTTGTAATCTGTGTAATTATTTAATTCATTCAGACATAGAACAAGTCTGGAAAACAGGTAGATATGTTTGAATTTAGCAATATCTTCCATGTGTTACACAAAATTTAATATATGAAGTGTATTGTTTGAACTGCAAAAAGAAAAATGTAGGTGGGACTGAAATTAGTTCACGCTTTAGAATAAAGGGACATTTTTCAGACATTCGACTACAGAGACAAATAAGATATCTACCTGCAAAGGTACGTACTCACTTATACAAGGTTGTGTGGATTATTTTCAGATTCTCTCTTTTTCCTCCATCTCCAAGAGTACCTATTGCCAACATTTAAGTTGTTAATAGACCATTGTATAACTAGTTAGAACTTGTTATTCAATTAACTGAAAATATATAATACAAATATTATTGGAACGCTAAAGCTAAGTTCCCTTCCCAAAACAGTGCTAAACAAATATTACAAGCGAGTATTTCGTAGCTCAAGGCTACTGTATTACCATCAAAATCAAACCAGATCCTCCACTTAAGCTTCGTAGTTTTGGGGAAATAGACCCAGACTGTCCAGTTGAGCTTGTGAAGTTTATGTTAAATCCTTGTGATCTGGATAGTATTGATTGCTTTCAGTGACGATTGTATTTTCAATACGAGATTCGTATTCCCATGTTGAAAACATGCACTGTGTTCAATAGATTGTTTTAGTTTTCAGTTGTATCTAATACACTTTATTTTAAGGTAGAACAGATTTTAGGTCTGGAAAGAAATCTGGTAGTAACACTGTGACATTGGAGGCACATGCATTTCATTTGATTTTGCCAACCCTTAATCAATTATGAATACTCTATGTACAGTCGCATAAGGCAACAAAATATAGTAGCACTTTTAATAGCTTTTATTGTGGGGTCCTAAGTATTTACATTTAGTTTTTATCAATAAATAGGAATACGAAAATACTTACTGAGACAAACACTGGACAGAATACTTTAAATACTTTATAACAGGTATTCAAAATAGTAACTATAAAACACATTACACATTTGAAGTTTCTCTTTCTCTGTCTCTGTCTTTGTCTGTCTGTCTGTCCATCTGTATGTATGCGTGTATGTCCTCTCTCTCTCTCCATTATATGAGCTACCGATATGTTTGTGCTTCATAATTTGGAAACTGTGCTAATCAACCATTAAATACCATCAATTACACCGCTTGAGTGTCGAAATCAGGCAAGGCATGTTATGTCACTATGTGTCTTATCAAACATCAGGAGTAGTAAGTACGTTTTATCTTCAATATTAGAAACCCGGGAGTAGTATGTATGTTGTATCGTCACAATCAACCACCAGAAGTAGTAGATATGTTGTATCTTCACCACTAAATACCGGGTATAGGAGGCACGTTGTATCTTCACTATCAAACACTCATGGGTAGTACATGTTTTGAATGCTCACCATTAAAAAGGCAGGACTAATAAACATGCTGTATCTTCACCATCAAACGCCCGCGCATAGCAAGTATATTGCATCTTAATCATCAAACACCCGGGAGTAGTAAGTAGGTTTAATCCTCATGATCACACACCCTGGAGTAGAAGATATTTTGATTCTTTGCAATCAAATACCCTGGAGTAGTAGGTATGTTGCATATTCATCATCAAACGCCCTGTAGTAGAAGATATTTTGTATCTTCGCAATCCAATATCCGGGAGTAGAAGGTACGTTTTATATACATCATCAAACACTATGGAGTAGTATATATGTTGCATCTTCGCAATCCAAAACCCGGTAGTAGCGTGTATTTTGTAGCATCCAAATCCCGGGAGAAGTAGGTATGTTGCATCATTGCTATCAATAGCACGCGATTAGTGGGTATGCTGTATATTCGCCATCAAAGGAATGATTTTCTAAAGCCAAACTAAATTTACGTAACTTCCAAGCGATTTTACCCGATTCCATGAACTCATTATCGATATAAATGTATGATATTTTAAAAAAAATTTTTAGAAAAAATAATTAAATATTTGGAAAGAAATAAAATGTAAACATTTGTGACAATTAAATAACGCATTCGAGATCTATAAAACAAATCAAGTACAGAACCTGATGCCCGAACTGCAACTTAGTTTCAAGCTATATTTAATAAAGACATTGCACAAATATTCACAGAGACAAAAGAGTTATATTTTGATAAAGACGTATGTACATACAGACCATTGAACAGTTTTGATAACTACATTTTAAGATTTTACAGTGATAAATCTGTAGACATACAAAACACATAGTGAGATAACATTTTGGCAGAATCAAATTAATTGGGAAGTATGGATGGCAACATCAAGATGTGGAATCTCTTAATGGCATTTAAAAGATCAAAGTGTACCATAGTGAGTAAAATAGGTTTATAGGCTTCACGTGTACTTTAAAAGATCAAAGTGTACCATAGTGAGTAAAATAGGTTTATAGGCTTCACGTGTACTTTAAAAGATCAAAGTGTACCATAGTGAGTAAGATAGGATTATAGGCTTCACGTGTACTTTAAAAGATCAAAGTGTACCATAGTGAGTAAGATAGGATTATAGGCTTCACGTGTACTTTAAAAGATCAAAGTGTACCATAGTGAGTAAAATAGGTTTATAGGCTTCACGTGTACTTTAAAAGATCAAAGTGTACCATAGTGAGTAAGATAGGTTTATAGGCTTCACGTGTACTTTAAAAGATCAAAGTGTACCATAGTGAGTAAAATAGGTTTATAGGCTTCACGTGTACTTTAAAAGATCAAAGTGTACCATAGTGAGTAAAATAGGTTTATAGGCTTCACGTGTACTTTAAAAGATCAAAGTGTACCATAGTGAGTAAGATAGGATTATAGGCTTCACGTGTACTTTAAAAGATCAAAGTGTACCATAGTGAGTAAAATAGGATTATAGGCTTCACGTGTACTTTAAAAGATCAAAGTATACCATAGTGAGTAAAATAGGATTATAGGCTTCACGTGTACTTTAAAAGATCAAAGTGTACCATAGTGAGTAAAATAGGTTTATAGGCTTCACGTGTACTTTAAAAGATCAAAGTGTACCATAGTGAGTAAAATAGGTTTATAGGCTTCACGTCTTCACGTGTACTTGAAAAGATCAAAGTGTACCATAGTGAGTAAAATAGGTTTATAGGCTTCACGTGTACTTTAAAAGATCAAAGTGTACCATAGTGAGTAAAATAGGTTTATAGGCTTCACGTGTACTTTAAAAGATCAAAGTGTACCATAGTGAGTAAAATAGGTTTATAGGCTTTACGTGTACTTTAAAAGATCAAAGTATACCATAGTTAGTAAAATAGGTCTATTGGCTTTACGTGTACTTTAAAAGAGCAAAGTATACCATAGTGAGTAAAATAGGATTATAGGCTTTACGTGTACTTTAAAAGATCAAAGTGTACCATAGTGAGTAAAATAGGATTATAGGCTTTACGTGTACTTTAAAAAATAGAAGTATACCATAGTGAGTAAAATAGGTTTATAGGCTTCACGTCTTCACGTGTACTTGAAAAGATCAAAGTGTACCATAGTGAGTAAAATAGGTTTATAGGCTTCACGTGTACTTTCAAATACGAAAATTTCTGTCGGAATGTAAAATAATATTACCTTATGATAAAGCAAGGATTATAGGCTTCACGTGTACTTTAAAAGATCAAAGTGTACCATAGTGAGTAAGATAGGATTATAGGCTTCACGTCTTCACGTGTACTTTAAAAGATCAAAGTGTACCATAGTGAGTAAAATAGGATTATAGGCTTCACGTGTACTTTAAAAGATCAAAGTGTACCAAAGTGAGTAAAATAGGTTTATAGGCTTCACGTGTACTTTAAAAGATCAAAGTGTACCATATTGAGTAAAACAGGTTTATAGGCTTCACGTGTACTTTAAAAGATCAAAGTGTACCATAGTGAGTAGAATAAGTTTATAGGCTTCACGTGTACTTTAAAAGATCAAAGTATACCATAGTGAGTAAGATAGGTTTATAGGCTTCACGTGTACTTTAAAAGATCAAAGTGTACCATAGTGAGTAAAATAGGATTATAGGCTTCACGTGTACTTTAAAAGATCAAAGTGTACCAAAGTGAGTAAGATAGGATTATAGGCTTCACGTCTTCACGTGTACTTTAAAAGATCAAAGTGTACCAAAGTGAGTAAGATAGGATTATAGGCTTCACGTCTTCACGTGTACTTTAAAAGATCAAAGTGTACCATAGTGAGTAAAATAGGATTATAGGCTTCACGTGTACTTTAAAAGATCAAAGTGTACCAAAGTGAGTAAAATAGGTTTATAGGCTTCACGTGTACTTTAAAAGATCAAAGTGTACCATATTGAGTAAAACAGGTTTATAGGCTTCACGTGTACTTTAAAAGATCAAAGTGTACCATAGTGAGTAGAATAGGTTTATAGGCTTCACGTGTACTTTAAAAGATCAAAGTATACCATAGTGAGTAAAATAGGTTTATAGGCTTCACGTGTACTTTAAAAGATCAAAGTGTACCATAGTGAGTAAAATAGGTTTATAGGCTTCACGTGTACTTTAAAAGATCAAAGTATACCATAGTGAGTAAGAGAGGTTTATAGGCTTCACGTGTACTTTAAAAGATCAAAGTATACCATAGTGAGTAAAATTGGTTTATAGGCTTCACGTGTACTTTAAAAGATCAAAGTGTACCATAGTGAGTAGAATAGGTTTATAGGCTTCACGTGTACTTTAAAAGATCAAAGTATACCATAGTGAGTAGAATAGGTTTATAGGCTTCACGTGTACTTTAAAAGATCAAAGTATACCATAATGAGTAAAATAGGTTTATAGGCTTCACGTGTACTTTAAAAGATCAAAGTGTACCATAGTGAGTAAAATAGGTTTATAGGCTTCACGTGTACTTTAAAAGATCAAAGTATACCATAGTGAGTAAAATAGGTTTATAGGCTTCACGTGTACTTTAAAAGATCAAAGTGTACCATAGTGAGTAAAATAGGTTTATAGGCTTCACGTGTACTTTCAAATACGAAAATTTCTGTCGGAATGTAAAATAATATTACCTTATGATAAAGCAAGGATTATAGGCTTCACGTGTACTATAAAAGATGAAAGTGTACCATAGTGAGTAAAATAGTTTTATAGGCTTCACGTGTACTTTAAAAGATCAAGGTATACCATAGTGAGTAAAATAGGATTATAGGCTTCACGTGTACTTTAAAAGATCAAAGTGTACCATAGTGAGTAAAATAGGTTTATAGGCTTCACGTGTACTTTAAAAGATCAAAGTGTACCATAGTGAGTAAAATAGGTTTATAGGCTTCACGTGTACTTTCAAATACGAAAATTTCTGTCAGAATGTAAAATAATATTACCTTATGATAAAGCAAGGATTATAGGCTTCACGTGTACTTTAAAAGATCAAAGTATACCATAGTGAGTAAAATAGGTTTATAGGCTTCACGTGTACTTTAAAAGATCAAAGTGTACCATAGTGAGTAAAATAGGATTATAGGCTTCACGTGTACTTTAAAAGATCAAAGTATACCATAGTGAGTAAAATAGGATTATAGGCTTCACGTGTACTTTAAAAGATCAAAGTGTACCATAGTGAGTAAAATAGGTTTATAGGCTTCACGTGTACTTTAAAAGATCAAAGTATACCATAGTGAGTAAAATAGGTTTATAGGCTTCACGTGTACTTTAAAAGATCAAAGTGTACCATAGTGAGTAAGATAGGATTATAGGCTTCACGTGTACTTTTAAAGATCTAAGTGTACCATAGTGAATAAAATAGGATTATAGGCCTCACGTGTACTTTAAAAGATCAAAGTGTACCATAGTGAGTAGAATAGGTTTATAGGCTTCACGTGTACTTTAAAAGATCAAAGTATACCATAGTGAGTAAGATAGGATTATAGGCTTCACGTGTACTTTAAAAGATCAAAGATCAAAGTGTACCATAGTGAATAAAATAGGTTTATAGGCTTCACGTGTACTTTAAAAGATCAAAGTGTACCATAGTGAGTAAGATAGGATTATAGGCTTCACGTGTACTTTCAAATACGAAAATTGCTGTCGGAATGTAAAATAATGTTACCTTATGATAAAGCAATTAATTTCAATAAAAACATGAACTATTTTAAACAATTTTACCTGATCGATCTGTACTAAGTTTATAGTTCCAAAATATCATGGTTGGAGATAAAAAGATAAGAAAAGTCAAATAGCTATTAATAATAATGATAGTAATCACTGAGAAAAACCAATCGGTGTAATTAGGATAAGAATAATGTTACTGAAGGACATATTCGTGATTATGCATTTTGTTATAAAATTGAAGACAATTACAATTTTAACAAAATTTAACAAGGGAATCTATTGGCTTGACTTATTTTTTTCTACAAGATAGCAATGGATTGACAAAGAACGGTATTGCATGGTTAATGTTGATCCCAAATGAATTTATTGGCTTGGCTTTTTTTTGTATTGTACAGGATTCCAATGGATTGACAAAGAACGATATTGCAAGGTTAATGTTGATCCCAAATGAATTTATTGGCTTGATTTATTTTGTTTTCTACAGGATTGCGATGGATTGATAAAGAACGGTATTGCAAGGTTAATGTTGATCCAGATGAATCTATTGGTTTGACTTATTATTTTGTTTTAGAAGATAGCATTGTTTTGACAAAGAACGGCATTTCAAGGTTAATGTTGATTCAAGTGAATCTATTGGTTTGACTTATTTTTTTTCTTTCTAGATGACAGCAATGGTTTGACAAAGAACAGTATTGCAAGGTTAAAGCAAGGAATCAGATTGAATTTTTTTTCTTTGAGGACAAGAATAACAGTAACCTCACATACCCTGAAATAGAAGAATACAATCAATAATTTAAAAGTAGAATTACAAATAGAACATACAAGGAGATAACTGGTAGAACTTTAACTGACGAGGATTTGGAAAAGTGAATTAAAAACAAAACAATTAATGATGTCAACTCTTTGCCAATACAAGATAAGCACAAATATTAAAGCCATTGTTAGAATTGTTATCCCAGCAACAAGATCTTTCATTAGTAAATTTGTACCAAATGCCGTCGTGAATCAATTGCAGACAAAGCTAATGAAGATTACATGACATTAAATTGTATTAGATACTTACAGGCTTTTTGTCCGTCAATTTATCAGCACAAAGTGATAGTTGGATAACATTGATTTTGGATTATTTTTCCTCGTCTCGTTTGTTAAAAGTATTATGTTCGAATGTTAATTAAGTAGGTTGCGTCCGCACTTGTGATCTGCACCCAATATTTTGCAATCGAAGCATTTTGTATTCACAATTGTAGCAACAGTTATTTTAAATGGAGTAACTGTCTATTATGTAATAAATTGGTTTAGAAAGACAAAAGAAGATAGAAAACGGACTAACAATTCAGCATGACGTTAGCAAGGGATCGTTTTCCTTCGTTCTGTTACGCGTGTTCCAGGGTTATGCCTTCTAGGGATTGGTACCGTTCTTAAAATGATCTTTGTCCTCTGAAGTGAGACAAAAAGAAGGATAGCTCCTGGCTTCTTGTTTCAATTCCCGAAACTCGTTGACTTAGCCTGAAAAAATACCCTCACTCGAATTGTCGTCATGCTGGTATTGTTCTTTGGAAAGTGACAAACTTCGTACACTTTTAACAATGTATAATTTGTATCAATGATCGTAAGCATGGAACAGTTCTTCACTCACCAACGTTCCTGTCAAGGCGAGTTCTTGGTCATCGTGACGAAAGGTTGATTTTAATTTCGCGTTTCAGCACAAGTACCACATAACTTAAAAATCAGAGTTCCGTGACAATGATGACGTAACATGGTATAGTACAAGTTTGTCCGTGGAAAAACTTTACATTGGATCAAAATTTCGAACTGGCATATGTGTCAAAACTTCAGGGTGACGAGTTGTAAAGCGAGCATTTTTACACTCCCGAGTATACAATGAACATACACCGATGCATTTGATTCGTTCATCAGTCATGTAGTACTGGTTAGTTCTTCAAAGAAAATGTCGCGTCGATTCAAAGGTTCGATATCCGCCACATCCTAATCTTCGACGATGCGTCTAAATTCTGGATCTGTTTTCAAATGTTGATCGTAGTCGTGCTCCCACATTTATATCACTAGGTTTCGTTAACTTTCTAAACTCTGGCGTCGTTGGTATCTTTTGTCGCACGACTCTTCCATGATCGACTCTGCGACAGAATTGTTCAGGTGTTGTTAAGGAAAACATGTGGCACATCCATGAAATAAACATCCCTGGAAGTCGTTCACGATCTGAGAATTTTAATTGGAACCATCCACGGAATAAGATCCAATCTTTTTTCTCCATCTTTTCTAGCATGCTGTATCAACTTGTCTTGAGTTTTACACAAGTAATGTAACCAACGCAAAGCTTCGGTTGAATAGCAACGGTTGACAGATTTATAGGATTTGAGATGGTATGATGACTAGTTTGTTCTCGGACACGAACTTCTTCTGGTACACTAATCACCATGATTTAGCAATGATATAAACTTCCTTCAAGGGATCGATACTTTCGTGAGCCAGACATAACTGCCGAAAGTTTCCGCACTAGCGTCGTAAAATAGCCGCATCTCATCGACAATGTTTCAAAATTTCTTCGTGAAAATCACAATGGTCTGAAGAGTGACCTTGGTACCACATGTAGAAGGATTTTTTTTGTTCTGTTTAGAGTGGTAGTCACAGACTTCAGGCAAATGCGGGAGCCGCACGTGTTGATTTGCGTAGGTATTGAAACAAGTATGGAACATAGCCTTTGTCCATTTCTGTCATTCCAAATGTTGTAAGCATTCTACTCAAACGCATAGCCAAATAACTCATGAAATCTTTAAATTGTACTTTTTCCACTTGCATGTAAATGATTTTCGCTTCGTTCATGGTGACTGTTGGAAATTATGTTCCTTCTTCTGAATAATATTTCAAAAATAAATGACTGTCGTATTCATAGACATTTTGTGCCCTGAATGTAGGGTATCGATGACAGTTCCCGTAACGATGATACTCCTCTTCCCTCCAAGTCTAATCGGTCGTGTCTAAAATCAACTCAGCAAAATCTAAACGAGTAGGAGAACGATGAAATATCTTCTCACGTCCCCGTACAATCACGCTACAATACGGACAGTGATACAATAAAGGGTCATAATATAGTCGTTGGAAGAACGATGAACACATAAAATGTTAGCAATGAGAATTCCAGTCTTTTGAGAACATTTGATGTAAAACAAAAAGATGAAATTCATACAATGGCCCAGTTTCTTTTCTAGTTCTGGCCGTTATTCAATATTTCCTCAGATTCATTATCGTATAATTGAATATAACATTGATGATCCAACTCGACGACTTGGCCAATCAAAAGAAATGTACGACTGTTTATTACTGGCATGAACACGATGTCCACAAGAGAAGCAAACAGTCAATAATTCGAATTGTTTCAATCCATCTCGCTCGTAACTCGCTGGATCAATTTCCCAGGACCAAGCTTGTCCTTCAGGAATGCAAGGTCTGGACGCGAAACAGCCACGACATCTCTCTCCACAATGAATATTGTGTTCCCGACTGTTAAATTTTTAGTCAAATTTCTCAGAACAGTATCTGAGTACTCTTGTCAAATTAGTACATTTAATAGTATTGAAATGATCTTGGTCATGATAAATGTGAACGTATTTTCCCTCTGAAAAAGTCAATCCTCGAACCACAATATCTCCACAAACGTCTTGAGGGTACACTTTCAAAGTATAACAAATGTGCGAGCATATCATGAAGGTTTTTAAGTTCAGGAACTCCACATACAGTCTCTTTCTAAATACTTGCTTGTCCCAAAAGGAGTTTTAATTCTCTTTGTTGTTTGGTTCTGTCTGATTGTCGAATGTTCTCCCAGAATCGTTTCCATTCTTTTGTTTCGTTTTTCTCTGCACGATGTAGAGCCACCACGATGGCACGTGATTAAACACATCTGACTTTCATAGTTGCTATTCAGGACGATACTTTGTTTAGTACTGGGAAATTGATCCACCGATACAATTTTGTGTCGTACGCCGCTGCCTCTTGGAGGTGAAACGTGTGTCATATGAAGAGTGGCTTTTCCATCGGTCTTGTCAAACTCATCATTTGATTATTGGACGTTATGATTTTTGTCCAGGATTTTGGTAGAAGTTAAATCTGCACGGGTACTAAACTCGATCCAAACAGGAGATTTCAAACTGTTGAGTGTGATGGAAAGTCGCCAACGCTCTTGATTTTCAGCTTAGCAGTGTCGTTTTAATTTCTCTAACATTGACTCCAATACGTCTGTAATTAAGACAATTGTTTTTTTACTGCTATTACATGAGAACTTTAACTGTAAATTTTACCGTGCATGTGTAAGCAGTCGTTCAAAAAGTTTTGGAAGTCACTATTTGGTAGCTCTAATGTGAAATTTAAAGCAAGACCAACAAAAGAAACAGGAGAAAACCAATTTCAGTGAAGAAATTCAAAAACGAAATACAGGAAAAAGGAAGAAGCAGGGACTTGTGTGATGTGTATTGAAATTTCGTTGTGATTCTTGTTCACGAGAATCTACCCATACCCCCCCAACACATACACACAAGCACAGCACACACACACATATATTTTTGTGATGAGATTTAGTTTTCCTTTTGATTTGAAATCATTTGAGTAGTATCTCTTTTCTAAGAGATCTGGGTGTCAATAAAAAGGACAGTTTGGGTTTCGATAAAATACTTATGAACTTGACAACATCAGCTGTAACTGTCTTAAACCTTTTCCATGTCCACGTCCTACTACTTCTGCTGTAGTGCTAGTAGTGACTGTTGTAGCTGCTAACGTCCCAATGGTGTCCGTCGATGTAGTCCTAGAAGTTTTTGAAATATTGAATTATAAAGGTATCTTTTTCTTGGGTTTTGCCAAAGAAGTTTGATACATTTCTCTCAGTTGTTCTAACTCCGTCAAAATGTTTCGGAACACACTGTCATTTTTGTTTTCACTTTCTTCCTTCCTTTTACTGTTCACAGTTTTCCTTTCTTCCTCTTATTGATTTCTCCTTTCCTTCTCTTGATGTTGAAGAAATGTTTGTCTTATTCTTTCTGACGTTGTAAAAAAATCGCTACCTCTACCTTATGTTTCTTTTTTAAATGTTCATAACCTGGTAATGATGGAGAAGGTGGTACCGGTAAAAATTCTTGCAAAGAAGATAAGAAATCGCACAAAACCAAATTGAAGTCATTCTCCTCTGGAAGAATGATCACTACAGCAGTAGTACATGTACTATCACTCAAATTATAACATGTATTCACAGCAGGTTCACCCGACACAATGTGTCATTTCAGGAATGTTATGTTGTACTTGCACTAGTAAATAGTACGAACGCTCATCGATATATATATATATATCTGGTTCTTGGCTACTTATAGAGAAGCGATCGCCTAGCGTGTCCTCTGTTCGGTTAACATCGCTCAATGGTCCTTTTCAGTGACACCAAATTATCTCAGAAAAAGAGATATTATTCAATATTTACCAAAA
This sequence comes from Margaritifera margaritifera, assembly GCA_029931535.1. Lineage (NCBI taxonomy): Eukaryota > Metazoa > Mollusca > Bivalvia > Unionida > Margaritiferidae > Margaritifera > Margaritifera margaritifera. The sequence continues at coordinate 169,183 of JAQPZY010000526.1, forward strand.
AATATTGTATGTTTTTTGATTGTATGTCTTTGTATATGTCTTGCCTATTCACAACTAAAACTTAAATGCCTACCCCAGTGTGAAAGCATGTTTGTGTATGTGTGAGCACTCCTACCCGTTGGTTAGTAGGTGTTGGTTACTCCAACGACGTGTTGGATAGTAATTAGCGGGTGTTAGATAGATAATGCGGGGCATTGGATATTAAATGTAGAGGTACTGAGTAGGTGACTAAGTGTCGTTCTCTCAAACGGCGTGCTGGTTAGTAGATGTAGTTTCAACATTACACTACCACTTGACCCATACAAGCCCATCGTGTTCAACCTATGAAATAATGTTAAATTTACATTAGACCTAACAGATACCCATTTTACAACAGTTTAATGTTGAATTCCAATTAGACATCACAGTGACACATTTTTACATAGTTGTATGGTGTCTAATGGAAATGTAACATTAGACCTCCATTTAAACATTTTAATGTTAGATTCTCGTTCAACATCATTAACAACATATACAAATATAATTTGTACTAATTATACAGATATTCAAAAATAGTTTTGGCAGCACATTTGAAGTCCATTTTCTTATTCGAAAGAATGTCTCATGGACCAACCTCGTCCAATATGGTATGATCACTGTTGTACATTTTACCACAACCTTAAAGAAATGAGATCACCTTATGAAACAGTGTGTATATAGATGCTTCCATTTGATACCTACTGAGAGTGGAATGCATTCTTGTCGAGTGGCCACATCCGCCTTGTGAGACAGAAGTTTTCTGATGTGACCTCATTTAAAAACATTATGATGTGCCACCAAAGAAAATCTTTGAAATTTTTAAGGAAATGCTGTTTATACAAGAATCTTTGACCCTGTTTCTTTGTCTTTAATAGAAGCTTCAATGAAAACCCAAAGTGGTATTTCAAATTGTTATAAAAAAATTTAATGCAAATGTCTGTATCTCCAACATATCTCATATGTCAAATATGTAAAATATACATTTCAATCAAAATTAAGGTAATGACCAAGAAGAGAAAGAAGAAACTTGGTAATTTTCAAGCATAATACCCCAACATGTTTATTTCTAGGGCAATAATCGCATTTACACAAACATACAATTGGTCCATGCTTTAACTGAGAACCGGAACATTCAGCGATTTGCTAAGAAATATTCTGGGGGCTCTAAAGTGGGACCCCTGTTCCAAAAAATTATGATTTCAAAATATGCAGAATTCTCAGTGTTAGTAATATACTCCAGAAAGCATAACAAGTTTTGCGTATTTGATTTGTTTTAGTTTTATATTTTTTCGTATATACCTTTGAAAGAATGTTAACATCTTTACTTTTCATCTTTTATCGTTTACTTTGACATGTTTACCCTCATGCTGACTCGGAGACGTAGAATAGGCCCAATACATGACGTTGGATGCGACTAATAGAAGCAAAAGTCGTAATAGCGTCTTGGTTAACGTGCCTGACGTCCAACCGAGAAGGTGTCTGTTCGAATTCTGCTATCCCATCAGCCCAGATCTGTTAACACGGTGAATCTTTGGGCACGGCACTTTACTCCAACTGCCTCAGAACTAAATGTTGCTGTGCCGTAAAACACCAAACCAGACTATACGTTTAAATATGTTTGGAAGGATTTATCCTCCTAAGGTTTTCTTGCAATTCTTTATCGGTATATTTTTAGAATGTAACTTTTTATTGACACTATATAGCCAGTATTGTGTGTAAATCTTTGACATACATACATACATACATACATACATACATACATACATACATACATACATACATACATACATACATACATACATACATACATACATACATACATGCATACATACATACATACATACATACATACATACATACATACATACATACATATATATAGACATATAGACATACACAGACATTTATACACACATACATACATACATACATACATACATACATACATACATACATACATACCTATCTACCTACATACATACACACATACATGCATAAACTGGTCATTGGATTCTTTGCACAAGGCTAAGAAGAAAATCGCGCGTTTGAAAATAGCGATGTAACCTCGACAACTATTAAATGATGCATGCTTGCATATCTATTATGTTTGATAGTTCACAAGTTATGTGAATTTTTTCAGCATAATCGCTCTGCTAACAATATTATGCTTATTTACGTCATGAAAAAAATTACGTTTATGTGTAATATTCTGTTTGTTCTTAACATCTTTAAAATAATTACTTTAACCTATGTTGTATATGCTAGACAAAAACATTGTGCATATTATTTCTGTTTTGAGCGAGTGAATATACTGCAGTGAAGGTAATACCAAACTAAGTCAGTAACAAAGCACCCTGCTTTAAAACAAAATGCTCATGATTCTCAATTTAAGAAAAGTCTCGAAGGTTAAGAATCGAAGCAGTGGTCAATTTTAGTTGCATAAACCCCATATTTTGCTATAAATAGAGTGGAGATAAATTTTTACAAATAAATCCTAAAAATAGTCCCAGCGTCCCAGTGATAAGTAACGCATGTTCATCGCAAGATTCATTGGCAGTTTCGAATAACTACTGGAAAGCCTGCCACAGTGAGCCTGTGTTGACAAATGATACATGTCCATCGTAGAATGCACCCTCAATGCAAGTTTTGTGAAGTACAATCAAAAATATTCCAATAGATTAATAACAAAAGAAAATCTTTTGTCTGCATTTTGTGTCATATTTTTCACTGGTGTTACCCAGTCCCCGTGTCAAATATACATAAAAAAGACAGCTCATGTGTCTTTTTTAAAAATCTTACCTCAAATCCATGTTGTTTGGTTTAATATAAATAACAAATATATATGAAATTGAAATTTTACTAGAGAAGCTATAGCTGACGTTTCCCAGTTTATGATGAAAAGTTGAATTTGTTGTTAATAAGTGCAAGTGCTCTTTAAGATAAATGCATTATGGAAACATGTTAATTTATTTAAATCGAACGCCATTATAAACACTAAATTGCTTTTAATAGCAGTACCAATTATGTCTTAGCAATTTCAATATTTAAGGCCAGATAAAAACCAAACTATTTTCATTGGCTATCTAGTTGTAGAAATTCTCAAAGTGGGTTATCCTGTTCAAAATATGTAAACAAAGCAAACATGTGATTGGCGGCGCTATCTTTAGCATATATTAGAAAATTCAAGGCCAAACTTCAAGACACTAAAAAAAGCATTAGTGAAAATAGATTTTCATTATGATGTTTTTAAATTACATGAAATTACCTTTTTGAATCTCGTTTTATTTGATTTTACTATATAATTAAATTCTGTCACTCTTGAAGAAGTCTGGTGACACAGCTGATGACGTAATTATCTCGGAACAAGCGCGTTAGGTCGAGAGAAACATGGCGCACGATTGAAGGAGTCTAACGACATCGGGTGGTTAGACGATACTTCATATACTGAAACGTTATGCACTTGCCCCTTTTTTGCTTGGGGTTGGGTCTTTCATTTTGTACCTGCATGGAAAATGCGTCACTGTAATATACTTGTTCATGGTGATTCAAAATCTTCAGTTTTAGAGTAATGTCTTAAGTTTTCACAGTGAGCAAGGCCTGTAACATAGTTGACTGTGATCAACTTGCCTATCGTAAGGTTCTGAGCAGTGCGATAAACGGTTTAATAAAAATAGCATACCTGGAGAAAGACAGGCGCTTAACTGTTCTAAATTTAAAGTCACGCCTATCAATTGCAGCCCCATATAGGAAACGGTCAAACTAATATTTGTACACAGATGAAATCTGTATGCAGATTCACCTTTCACACATCGTTTATGAACAAATACCATGAACCGAATACCTTTATCGTTAGTAGTAGTAGTTTCATCATCGTCATTATCAGATTGTAATTAGTATTATTAGATAATTTATTGTTTAAACAGATTTAATTTAGCTGCACTTTTCAACAAAATAAAAAAACACATGTGTACGTTGTTCCCTCTCACAATTATGTTCCTCATAGGCTTACCGTATCCTGCAAACAAAGTAACATTTCACTACCAATTGAGAGCTTACATAAGACGGTGAAGCAAAGGACTGACTCTTTCTTCTATCAGCTTGTGTCATTAGCTGTACAAACATATGTTCACACTCTACTCCAAACAATATCTAGATTAGCCAGTTATGAACTAGCCAATATCAACATACAGTCGGCTTATGTGAGAGGCTTGTGATAAATAGAGAATGAAATTAAGCTTAATATGGCTATTGTTAGTAGTACTTGAACCGAACCTTCACCTGAGTATACAGACAAGTTTTGTAAATACTGAATGGACCCTGACCCTTAAGAAAGGTGTGTAACTCGTGTCTCTCCTCAAATATTAACAATTAATTTGCTTCGTTACACATAGCTTTAAGTCACAGGCAAACCAAATAGATATAATTATTGAACTATATCTGCTAGACGGCACAAAAGGCGACTCATAGTTATGCTGAGGCAGCGTGGCTAATTCTCTACCATCCAGCAAAAGAATGGCATTGACCCTTTCTTCTAATGATAAATACCGCCTCACTTTCATATTTGACATATTGGCAAATATTGAGTCATTTTGACAGTGTGACATGAGAATGGTTAGTACAAGGGAGATAAATGTTTAAACAATGATTCACTTGATATGCCTTTATCTCAGCAATGTCTACCTCATGGACCAAACAATAATTTGCATACACAGAGCGGTCACTATCGATACGCTCCAGTAGCAGCTTAAAGAAGTAATAAAAACACTATTTGGTTATGAAACATCCGGCATCTGGTGGCCAAAAGCAGGTGACCATTATATACCTCCTAAATGTATAGGAAATTTGCTGGGGAGGAGGGGATTACAACGGCCGGTGAGATCAGGTGACCACTATATTAGGGTGACCGTTCAAACAAGTTTAACTGTTCGAATACAAAATGTGACAACAATAGTATGAAAACAAACACATTTATTTTTGAAAATAACAAATAATTTAAACTAAAAATATGAAGGGTTAAAGAACAGCAACATATACGTAGCATTTGTTTTACTGTATACATCCATTAAATAGAATACAGCAAACTGCATGCAATTTAAAAATATTTATAATTTATAAAAAATATTTAAATGTGATATATTGCAAGTTCTCAATAATATACGATCTATATGGTTATGAAAAACTTTATTAAATTATATAAAAATAAGATAAAAATATAGAGTATATCAAGCTAACAATACACCATAAAACAAACGACAAAGCACCATTGAAGTGTTCAGATCGATTTTTAATTCTTGCTAAGAAAGACACACAAGGGAGTTAATATATGTAAGCTTGTGAATGTAAATTTACACACGAATTGACACTGTAAAGGAAAAAGAAACGTTTTGGAGCAAATAGATGCTACATTGTTTATTAATATTGATGTCATGTATCTTCTTTCCTAAACCATATACATAGGATCTCTTTTTATATACAAATTACAAGTTATTTATACAACCAGCATTGTGCACAGGATCTCTCTATCTGATCAACCTGGATCCTCATTAATATGCGTAGATCTCGCTCGTAATTTCACTCTTCAATAAAAGATGATCTGGATCAGATAATTAAAAAAAAACACATACAAAGATCTATATCCAAACCATCATTACTAACACCTTCAGGTTTAGTAAAATTCAACCACATATTCTAAAATCAATAGATGTTATATCTGACAGTACTAATGTTGAATTTGTTTTCGATCTTTCTATCAAGGACTATATAATTCTAGCTCTTACTAAATTAGTTACCCTATGTTTTCGCTTTTGCAGTATCTATATCTGACATATGCATAATACAATTTTAATAGAGTATAATTTGTAAAATAGCTTTTATTTGTATCCCTCCACTTTTATGAGAGTGCTCATTTTCATCCCTCCACTTGTTATAAGAGTTCTTATTTGTATCCTTCCACTTTTTAAAAGAGTCTTTATTTTCATCTATCCACTTTTAATGAGAGTCCTTATTTTTATCCCTCCACGTTTTCTGAGGTCATTATCTTTAATATAATCCCTATTACAATATTTGCAATAACAACTAGTAGTTAAACACACAAACGCTTTTTTAATTTACCATTTTAATAAATTTTGGTTTCCATTAGTTATGTTTTACTGCTTTTTTACAATCATATTTTACTACTGTTATTGTTCAATACGATTACAACATAACATTAATTTAAAAGCAACCGACACTAAGTTTGCATTACCTTGCAATTTGGTTGTAAATTAAACGGAATGCGAACACAACAAAAATACAAATGAAACATGTCTGAATCAAGGATTGAAAATGGAACCGTAACTTCAATAAAATTAAAGATCCACGTAGAATCGATATTGATATACAACTTGGAAAACGTTCACAATAATTTATAAAAGCAAACGCAGAAAGACATAAGACAGAACAAGAAAGAGCAGCACCAACTGACAATGAGAAAAGTTTGTTCAAACAAGATTTTGTATTTAGTAGGTGGTATTTTAATTGAATAGTTTTGCACTTGAATACTCTGTCTCAATTCGTTGGCATGTATGTAATGTTTGGATAGTATATACGCTCCAATAAAGTGTTCTAAACTAGCTTCAATGTTCTTCATTGCAAAACAAAATATACCTCTATCACTTTCTTATATTTAATCGCACTTGCATCTCATTACACGTCCATTATTTTAGTAATATTCTTTCATAGTATCCCCACCAGAGACTGTGAACATCAACGGTAGGTTGGGAATATACCTTTCAACGAATACTTCAAACAGAATCAATAAAAGGGAAGAAGTTATAGACAATCTGGTGTCTCGCCTGGTTTCTTATGCTTCTCAGTATAACTATTATTTCGGACCTGGACATATTTTAAGGCAAGGTTTAAAAATTGTTCACGGCGCCGTGTCACTACCACCGTTGCCAACGACGCCTAAAAAGTGACTACTATATAGCACCATGGTTACGCAGGTGAGACTACAATTATAATCTAAGTATTCAATAAACAATAAAAGGCAATGTGTATAATTGTTTTCGCATTAGGGAGCATAATTCTCAATCTCCCCCTCTTTGACACATACACACACGTACCTTGTGTATGATTCATCCCATTTTACATACATACATACATACATACATACATACATACATACATACATACATACATACATACATACACACATACAAACATTCATACATTCATACATACATGCATACATACATACATACACACATACATGCATAAACTGGTCATTGGATTCTTTGCACAAGTCTAAGACGAAAATCGCGCGTTTGAAAATAGCGATGTAGCCTCGACAACAAAGTTACGATTAAATGATGCATGCATGCATAGCTATTATGTTTGATAGTTCACAAGTTATGTGAATTTTTTCAGCATAATCGCTCTGCTAACAATATTATGCTTATTTACGTCATGAAAAAAATTACGTTTACGTGTAATATTCTGTTTGTTCTTAACATCTTTAAAATAATTACTCTAACCTATGTTGTATATGCTAGACAAAAACATTGTGCATATTATTTCTGTTTTGCGCGAAGGAATATACTGCAGTGAAGGTAATACCAAACTAAGTCAGTAACAAAGCACCCTGCTTTAAAACAAAATGCTCATGATTCTCAATTTAAGAAAAGTCTCGAAGGTAAGAATCGAAGCAGTGGTCAATTTTAGTTGCATAAACCCCATATTTTGCTATAAATAGAGTGGAGATAAATTTTTACAAATAAATCCTAAAAATAGTCCCAGCGTCCCAGTGATAAGTAACGCATGTTCATCGCAAGATTCATTGGCAGTTTCGAATAACTACTGGAAAGCCTGCCACAGTGAGCCTGTGTTGACAAATGATACATGTCCATCGTAGAATGCACCCTCAATGCAAGTTTTGTGAAGTACAATCAAAAATATTCCAATAGATTAATAACAAAAGAAAATCTTTTGTCTGCATTTTGTGTCATTTTTTTCACTGGTGTTACCCAGTCCCCGTGTCAAATATACATAAAAAAGACAGCTCATGTGTCTTTTTTAAAAATCTTACCTCAAATCCATGTTGTTTGGTTTAATATAAATAACAAATATATATGAAATTGAAATTTTACTAGAGAAGCTATAGCTGACGTTTCCCAGTTTATGATGAAAAGTTGAATTTGTTGTTAATAAGTGCAAGTGCTCTTTAAGATAAATGCATTATGGAAACATGTTAATTTATTTAAATCGAACGCCATTATAAACACTAAATTGCTTTTAATAGCAGTACCAATTATGTCTTAGCAATTTCAATATTTAAGGCCAGATAAAAACCAAACTATTTTCATTGGCTATCCAGTTGTAGAAATTCTCAAAGTGGGTTATCCTGTTCAAAATATGTAAACAAAGCAAACATGTGATCGGCGGCGCTATCTTTAGCATATATTAGAAAATTCAAGGCCAAACTTCAAGACACTAAAAAAAGCATTAGTGAAAATAGATTTTCATTATGATGTTTTTAAATTACATGAAATTACCTTTTTGAATCTCGTTTTATTTGATTTTACTATATAATTAAAGTATGTCACTCTTGAAGAACGATGGTGACACAGCTGATGACGTAATTATCTCGGAACAAGCGCGTTAGGTCGAGAGAAACATGGCGCACGATTTAAGGAGTCTCACGACATCGGGTGGTTAGACGATACTTCATATACTGAAACGTTATGCACTTGCCCCTTTTTTGCTTGGGGTTGGGTCTTTCATTTTGTACCTGCATGGAAAATGCGTCACTGTAATATACTTGTTCATGGTGATTCAAAATCTTCAGCTTTAGAGTAATGTCTTAAGTTGTCACAGTGAGCAAGGCCTGTAACATAGCTGACTGTGATCAACTTGCCTATCGTAAGGTTCTGAGCAGTGCGATAAACGGTTTAATAAAAATAGTATACCTGGAGAAAGACAGGCGCTTAACTGTTCTAAATTTAAAGTCACGCCTATCAATTGCAGCCCCATATAGGAAACGGTCAAACTAACATTTGTACACAGATGAAATCTGTATGCAGATTCACCTTTCACACTTCGTTTATGAACAAATACCATGAACCGAATACCTTTATCGTTAGTAGTAGTAGTTTCATCATCGTCATTATCAGATTGTAATTAGTATTATTAGATAATTTATTGTTTAAACAGATTTAATTTAGCTGCACTTTTCAGCAAATTAAAAAAACACATGTGTACGTTGTTCCCTCTCACAATTATGTTCCTCATAGGCTTACCGTATCCTGCAAACAAAGTAACATTTCACTACCAATTGAGAGCTTACATAAGACGGTGAAGCAAAGGACTGACTCTTTCTTCTATCAGCTTGTGTCATTAGCTGTACAAACATCTGTTCACACTCTGCTCCAAACAATATCTAGATTAGCCAGTTATGAACTAGTCAATATCAACATACAGTCGGCTTATGTGAGAGGCTTGTGATAAATAGAGAATGAAATTAAGCTTAATATGGCTATTGTTAGTAGTACTTGAACCGAACCTTCACCTGAGTATACAGACAAGTTTTGTAAATACTGAATGGACCCTGACCCTTAAGAAAGGTGTGTAACTCGTGTCTCTCCTCAAATATTAACAATTAATTTGCTTCGTTACACATAGCTTTAAGTCACAGGCAAACCAAATAGATATAATTATTGAACTATATCTGCTAGACGGCACAAAAGGCGACTCATAGTTATGCTGAGGCAGTGTGGCTAATTCTCTACCATCCAGCAAAAGAATGGCATTGACCCTTTCTTCTAATGATAAACACCGCCTCACTTTCATATTTGACATATTGGCAAATATTGAGTCATTTTGACAGTGTGACATGAGAATGGTTAGTACAAGGGAGATAAATGTTTAAACAATGATTCACTTGATATGCCTTTATCTCAGCAATGTCTACCTCATGGACCAAACAATAATTTGCATACACAGAGCGGTCACTATCGATACGCTCCAGTAGCAGCTTAAAGAAGTAATAAAAACACTATTTGGTTATGAAACATCCGGCATCTGGTGGCCAAAAGCAGGTGACCATTATATACCTCCTAAATTTATAGGAAATTTGCTGGGGAGGAGGGGATTAGAACGGCCGGTGAGATCAGGTGACCACTATATTAGGGTGACCGTTCAAACAAGTTTGACTGTACGAATACAAAATGTGACAACAATAGTATGAAAACAAACACATTTATTTTTGAAAATAACAAATAATTTAAACTAAAAATATGAAGGGTTAAAGAACAGCAACATATACGTAGCAATTGTTTTACTGTATACATCCATTAAATAGAATACAGCAAACTGCATGCAATTTAAAAATATTTATAATTTATAAAAAATATTTAAATGTGATATATTGCAAGTTCTCAATAATATATGATCTATATGGTTATGAAAAACTTTATTAAATTATATAAAAATAAGATAAAAATATAGAGTATATCAAGCTAACAATGCACCATAAAACAAACGACAAAGCACCATTGAAGTGTTCAGATCGATTTTTAATTCTTGCTAAGAAAGACACACAAGGGAGTTAATATATGTAAGCTTGTGAATGTAAATTTACACACGAATTGACACTGTAAAGGAAAAAGAAACGTTTTGGAGCACATAGATGCTACATTGTTTATTAATATTGATGTCATGTATCTTCTTTCCTAAACCATATACATAGGATCTCTTTTTATATACAAATTACAAGTTATTTATACAACCAGCATTGTGCACAGGATCTCTCTATCTGATCAACCTGGATCCTCATTAATATGCGTAGATCTCGCTCGTAATTTCACTCTTCAATAAAAGATGATCTGGATCAGATAATTAAAAGAAACACATACAAAGATCTATATCCAAACCATCATTACTAACACCTTCAGGTTTAGTAAAATTCAACCACATATTCTAAAATCAATAGATGTTATATCTAACAGTACTAATGTTGAATTTGATTTCACGCTTTCTATCAAGGACTATATAATTCTAGCTCTTACTAAATTAGTTACCCTATGTTTTCGCTTTTGCAGTATCTATATCTGACATATGCATAATACAATTTTAATGAAGTATATTTTGTAAAATAGTTTTTATTTGTATCCTTCCACTTTTATGAGAGTCCTTATTTTCATCACTCCACTTGTTATAAGAGTTCTTATTTGTATCCTTCCACTTTTTAAAAGAGTCTTTATTTTCATCTATCCACTTTTAATGAGAGTCCTTATTTTTATCCCTCCACGTTTTCTGAGGTCATTATCTTTAATATAATCCCTATTGCAATATCTGCAATAACAACTAGTAGTTAAACACACAAACGCTTTTTTAATTTACCATTTTAATAAATTTTGGTTTCCATTAGTTATGTTTTGCTGCTTTTTACAATCATTTTTTACTACTGTTATTGTTCAATACGATTACAACATAACATTAATTTAAAAGCAACCGACACTAAGTTTGCATTACCTTGCAATTTGGTTGTAAATTAAACAGAATGCGAACACAGGAAAAATACAAATGAAAACATGTCTTAATCAAGGATTGAAAATGGAACCGTAACTTCAATAAAATTACAGATCCACGTAGAATTGATATTGATATACAACTTGGAAAACGTTCACAATAATTTATAAAAACAAACGCAGAAAGACATAAGACAGAACAAGAAAGAGCAGCACCAACTGAAAATAAGAAAAGTTTGTTCAAACAAGATTTTGTGTTTAGTAGGTGGTATTTTAATTGAATAGTTTTGCACTTGAATCCTCTGTCTCAATTCGTTGGCATGTATGTAATGTTTGGATAGTATATACGCTCCAATAAAGTGTTCTAAACTAGCTTCAATGTTCTTCATTACAAACAAAATATACCTCTATCACTTTCTTATATTTAATCGCACTTGCATCTCATTACACGTCCATTATTTTAGTAATATTCTTTCGTAGTATCCCCACCAGAGACTGTGAACATCAACGGCTGGATGGGAATATAACTTTCAACGAATACCTCAATACAGAATCAATAAAAGGGAAGAAGTTATAGACAATCTGGTGTCTCGCCTGGTTTCTTATGCTTCTCAGTATAACTATTATTTCGGACCTGGACATATTTTAAGGCAAGGTTTAAAAATTCTTCACGCCGCCGTGTCACTACTACCGTTGCCAACGACGCCTAAAAAGTGACTACTATATAGCACCATGGTTACGCAGGTGAGACTACAATTATAATCTAAGTATTCAATAAACAATAAAAGGCAATGTGTATAATTGTTTTCGCATTAGGGAGCATAATTCTCAATCTCCCCCTCTTTGACACATACACACACGTACCTTGTGTATGATTCATCCCATTTTACATACATACATACATACATACATACATACATACATACATACATACATACATACATACATACATACATACATACATACATACATATATACATGCATGCATGCATGCATACATACATACATACATACATACATACATACATACACACACACATACATACATGCATACATACATACATACATACATATATACATACATATATACACACATACATACATACATACATACATACATACATACATACATACATACATACATACATACATACATACATACATACATACATACATACATACATACATACATACATACATACATACATATTGTACGATTCCTGATAACAATATGTTTGGCGAAACTTATAATAGACTAGATTCACCTGTAAATATTTCGAATGAGAATATATTTTTCCACAATTAAAAATCCGAAATTCAGTGGTTATTTCTTCTTTCTTGCAACTGTTAATACAATACTTCAACTAGGCTGTAGCTCATTCAACTATGACTTATTCAGAAATAATTTGTTATTGAAAAGTTGTTCATGTGGTAAACTAGAAACCCCAAAACATTTTCTTTTACATTGTAATAAACAGTGTTATCGTGCATCGTATTCTACGGAGGACACTGTCCCAAAATATAGACATATATTCGTTACCGTTTGGTAACACTTTGCAATCGCTAGAGGCAAACGTCGATATATTCAGCGCAGTCCAAACACTGATTAACAGAAACTAAAATATTTGTCAAGTAAAATTTTTAAATGTCTTCACACTTTCCTGCTATAACCCATTAGTGCTAAATTGAAGTTAAAATTAGCAACCCACCCCACCCCACCACCCACCCTCACACACACACACCTCAGTCAGTACCAGCACTGTTTCGTGTCTTGTCTATTAGTATGCAGCAACATGCTTTTTGCAATCAATACTTGCTGATTACTATATGATGCTATTAAAATATTGTATGTACAATTTCCTTTGAATATTTCATTAGCTAGTATCACATTTTGCATTTATCTGTTGTTTGCTTTTTGTTCCTCGATATCATCTAAGTAAAGACTATTGTTAATGAGGAGATAGTTCGAAACAAATTTCTGCTTGTTGTTCAATCCTTTATATCGATTGTTGTGTTACTGTCTGTACTTTCCATTATAACGTTTGAAATAACACCAAGTATGTGGTCCCTCGTATTTTCCCGTAGCGACACTGACTCTCAGGCTGGAGCCCTTGATTGATGTGATGCACAAGGCGATTCAGCAGAATTCTGACAAAGGATTTTGCCAGCTATTAACAGCAAGGAGATGCACCAATGGTTGTCGCAGGATTGTTTGTTGCCTTTCCGCTTGTATAAGTGGATGATATATGCATTCTTGTACTTCTGGGGTATAGTTCCTTGAATCCACATTGACTGGAAGAGTTCAGTCAGTTTCTGTGCCATGTGGAAGCATCCGACTTCGTAAACTTTTGCTGGTATAGTTTCTGCTCCAGGTACTTTGGCAGTTGACAGCGGGTCAATGCGTTCTTAATTTCAATCATCGTTGGAGGATCAGAATGTGATATGTTGATTTCCACTTGGTGTAGTCGATCAATTCCCTCCTCAATGATAGATGAATCTTGTTGAGGATGTTGTTGAAGTTTCCTGCCTATCTTTAAAGGATAGTTTCTTTGTCAGTGAGCAGTCTGGAACTGTCAGCACTATGTGTTGGAGATGTTCTTGTTGACTGTGGCCCGTAGATTGTCTTAAGAGCATCATATAAGTTTTTCATGTCATTCATGTCTGCGTAGGACTCAACCTCATCTGTTTCAATGCTCCACCATGAGTGTTGCAACTCCTGAGTTTGTACTGAACAGTCCTCTTGATGTTGTTTAAGCCTGCCTTCTTAGATGATTAAGTGTTGTCTTCTAAACAGGCCTTCTGTAGCCCTATTTCGCATTCAGAAGTTTCAGTATAGCAGCATCGTTCTCGTCAAACCATTCTTGCTGTGCACGTGTGCTGGGACCGATGGTTTGGATACAGCAGAGTAATGGGATTCTTCAAAGAGTGCCAAGTTTTCTTCAACATTTTTGGAGTTTGTATTGATCGTTTCTTGTTGGCGACACAGTTCTTGGACAAATGCATGGTTCACATTCTCCTGTTGCCATTTGGAGACATTAAGCTTTTTTAGGTACTTTTTTGCGTTTTGGTCGTCTTCAAGGCTGAATCTGGATATTGAGCTTGGAGACTATGAGCCTGTGGTCAATCCAGCACTCTGCGCATTACAATTCTTTCCTCTCTCTCTCTCTCTCTCTCTCTCTCTCTCTCTCTCTCTCTCTCTCTCGTCAACACACACTCAGTCATAAGACACAGAGACACCTCACAAACAATGACTAAACTAGCAATATCTTGCACTATATACAAAACCATCAAGCAAGTTGTCGCGTATCATCAGTGTTAATTTTGTCTCTAGCAATATCCACCTTATTTATATACACGTCATCATATATATATATACAATGACCAAACTTTCCTTTAAAACTGCATAAAAATAAATAATTGCATATGTACACATTTTATCAATTCTATTTTGATCATAGCTGGACATTACCACTTATAAGATACGAAAATGTATCTTGTGTGCATACATTAATATTGAAAATTGACAAAAGTACAGATATTTTGAAGACAAATATACTTTCAATTTTAATACAGCTTCATAGCACTTGCCAGTTCAAGTATATGTTTTAAAGCAAAAATAGTACAGTTTCAATTTGATCATAGCTCCAAAGCACTTATCATTGCAAGTACATATTGAAATCGATGTTACTGGTATATTTACTAAGTCTGAAATGTTTCGTTGTATAAAGTATTGATTAAATGTTTCCCAGTATGGAACTGAGATGAAGAAGCAACCACCGCATAATCTGCTTTCATATCAACTATCAGTGTTAAGTAGACCATCAAAACAATGTAATGGCATGATATATAAATCATTTCTGTATGATAGTTAATGGTAAGATACATAGGTCCCTGCTGTATGATATTTAATTGCAGGATATATAGGTGATTGCTGTATGATATTTAATGGCAGGATATATAGGTGATTGCTGTATGATATTTAATGGCAGGATATATAGGTGATTGCTGTATAATATTTATTGGCAGGATATATAGGTGATTGCTGTATGGTATTTAATGGCAGGATATATAGGTGATTGCTGTATAATATTTAATGGCAGGATATATGTGATTGCTGTATGATATTTAATGGCAGGATATATAGGTGATTGCTGTATGATATGTAATTGCAGGATATATATGTGATTGCTGTATGATATGTAATTGCAGGATATATATGTGATTGCTGTATGATATTTAATGGCAGGATATATATGTGATTGCTGTATGATATTTAAAGACATAATATATAGGTCCCTGTTGTAAGGTATTTAATGTCAGGATCTATAGGTTCGTATTGAATGATATGTAAAGGCAGGATAGGTCCCTGTTGATTGATATTACCGAGAAATGAATATAAAAATCAAAACTTCCATAAGCCAGCAGTCTTAGTACAGACTTATATTAACAGGCAACTGTTTTTTTACAATATCAGACCACAGGGTAAAAAAGATAAATATGTTTGAAGTTTATTTCATGAAGCCAACTAGCCATGGTAGATAAATAATAAACATGATATTAATATATTGTTTGTGTATATATATATATGTATATATATATATATATATATATATATATATATATATATATATATATATATATATATATAATTGGATGATGGCAGAAAAATCAAGAAATTGACTGAAATGCAAATATGTCATTACAGATCTGTATTTGTTTTATTCAGAAGGGGACATGACTTGAAATATAACATGCAATTTGTGTATTCTTTGGTGTATTTATTTTAAATTGTACGATACATATGCCATTATTATTTCTAATTTTCAGAGAAATTTACATAATTGTATAATCGATATTTAATTATTTTAAATCCAGTAAAAATCTACAAAATATTAGTGGTTATATTGCCTAGCATTCATTAAGTTCAGAATATATTTATCACAGTAGTACACATGCGTATTCAAACTCTTTGTAAACCCTATGGAATCATCCCCATAAAGAATCAAGAACAATTTCAATGTTATTAAATATATCCTGGAACAGCACGTGAAATTTTCATTCTTAAATCCCCCCCGCAAAAAAAAAAATAATTTAACAAATTATTAAGAAGTATAATACAAAACTAACAAACAAATATAGATAAAACATAGCAACTTTAAACGTTGATAAAGTTCATATCGCCGTTCTCCAGTTAAGCACATACATTCTTATAACAAAATATAAATGTATCGAAATATATTTTTAACATTTCCAATATTTAGAATATATAATAGTAATTATTTTTCATCTAATAATTTTCCGCAGTAGTTTATAGTCATAATACATTCCTTAAAACATTTTGTCCAAGGCTTTTGTAATGAAGTTCCTTACCTGTATTTAGATAATGACTAATTAAGTCATGCAATATAATAATGTTGTTCAGACTGAGTTTCAATATAAACCTGATAATCATCTACATACGGTATAAATCAATTGTGTTGAATACCGGTGAAAAGGTTACCTAAAACACTTAACAGAGTGATGCCTCAATAATTTTCAACCTCGTTAATGGTGTCTTTTTTATGAGTAACGATAATGGAAACATCCGGTATTAAAAATACTAATATTTATTTAACAATATGTCTGCAAGACATCATTGCCATCAATAAAACAAAATCATTTATCAGTTTATCTAGTCCACTGATTGTTCCATGTTTTAGTTTCCGAAGTGCTTTACTTATCTCTTCTTCTGTAATCTACATTAAAATTCGAGATAATCCGATACATATTCATTAAAAATTGAATGGTATCGTCATCAGTACAAAAATAAGGGTCCTGACTGTTATCGTCATCAGTACTAAAATAAGGGTCCTCAGTGGTATCGTCATCAGTACTAAAATATGGTTTATCAATTGTACCGTCATCAGAAATAACAAGGGTCATCAATGGTATCATCATTAGTACTAATAAGGGTCATCAATGGTATCGTCATCAGTACTAATAAGGGTCCTCAATGGTATCGTCATCAGTACTAATAAGGGTCATCAATGGTATCGTCATCAGTACTAATAAGGGTCATCAATGGTATCGTCATCAGTACTAATAAGGGTCATCAATGGTATCGTCATCAGTACTAATAAGGGTCATCAATGGTATCGTCATCAGTACTAATAAGGGTCATCAATGGTATCGTCATCAGTACTAATAAGGGTCATCAATGGTATCGTCATCAGTACTAATTAGGGTCCTCAATGGTATCGTCATCAGTACTAATAAGGGTCATCAATGGTATCATCATTAGTACTAATAAGGGTCATCAATGGTACTGTCATCAGTACTAATTAGGGTCCTCAATGGTATCGTCATCAGTACTAATAAGGGTCATCAATGGTATCGCCATCAGTACTAATAAGGGTCATCAATGGTATCGCCATCAGTACTAATAAGGGTCATCAATGGTATCGTCATCAGTACTAATAAGGATCATCAATGATATCGTCATCAGTACTAATAAGGGTCATCAATGGTATCGTCATCAGTACTAATAAGGGTCATCAATGGTATCGTCATCAGTACTAATTAGGGTCCTCAATGGTATCGTCATCAGTACTAATAAGGGTCATCAATGGTATCATCATTAGTACTAATAAGAGTCATCAATGGTATTGTCATCAGTTCTAATTAGGGTCCTCAATGGTATCGTCATCAGTACTAATAAGGGTCATCAATGGTATCGCCATCAGTACCAATAAGGGTCATCAATGGTATCGCCATCAGTACTAATAAGGGTCATCAATGGTATCGTCATCAGTACTAATAAGGGACATCAATGGTATCGTCATCAGTACTAACAAGGGTCATCAATGGTATGGTCATCAGTACTAATAAGGATCTTCAATGGTATCATCATTAGTACTAATAAGGATCTTAAATGGTATCGTCATCAGTACTAATAAGGTTCCTCAGTGGTATCGTCATCAGTACTAATAAGGATCTTCAATGGTATCGTCATCAGTACTAATAAGGGTCATCAATGGTATCGTCATCAGTACTAATAAGGGTCATCAATGGTATCGTCATCAGTACTAATAAGGGTCATCAATGGTATCGTCATCAGTACTAATAAGGGTCATCAATGGTATCGTCATCAGTACTAATAAGGGTCATCAATGGTATCGTCATCAGTACTAATAAGGATCTTCAATGGTATCATCATTAGTACTAATAAGGATCTTCAATGGTATCGTCATCAGTACTAATAAGGAACTTAAATGGTATCATCATTAGTACTAATTAGGTTCCTCAGTGGTATCGCCATCAGTACTAATAAGGGTCTTCAGGTATATTAATAATTTTGGAAAAAGCTGCAAATTCATCAAGATTTGTTATAATCATTTGTTTTGTAGCGCATCCTTTTAGCATCCGGACATATTATTTCGCATCTTTTTAATCGCCCATCTAATATTTTTTTTGGGTGTGCCGATCAATGAATTTAGCTCTACACAGATTAGTATGCTGTTCAAAGGCTGTGCGAGCTTTTACTATGCGTATAACTCATGTCTTCTGTAAATATGTCGGCATCATGCAAAGTGCTTTCTTTCAGTATCATATTCCGTGTCAAATCAAGGAAAATTTTGGCATGTCCGATTATTAATGTTTATTTGGCTCTTTTGTACTTGGCACGTTTGGGGTGAAAAAATAAATAATAATACGTATATTTCCCTATGAACTTACCGACCATTAAAACAGTCGCTTCATGTTGATTATCTGATTTTAATGATCGGTAAGTTCATAGGGAAATATACGCATTATTATTTGCAAATATTATGCCGAATTATCCAGTGGTCATCCTGCTCTAAACGTTTTTCTGTTTTAACCTTTTTATCATATTTTATTCTTGTCCAGGGTAGCAATACAACAATATCAAAACGTATAGTATTCTCTCTCTCTCTCTCTCTCTCTCTCTCTCTCTCTCTCTCTCTCTCTCTCTCTCTCTCTCTCTCTCTCTCTCCCAACATTTCCATTAGACTTAGTTGTAAACAGGAAGTCAAAAAGTCATTGTTACCTTGATAAGATGCGACTTTGGTCAACGCCGACAGTAAAATCGAATGCATTATAGAACATTATAGAAATTCTGTTGTTATTAGAATGGCGGAAGGAATTTCTAAAGTAAAATAAATAAATACATAAAAATCATTGCATTTGTTCACAATCATGTTCACAATCCTGTTGGTCTAAGCAGGAATTTATACAGTATGTGTCCATGGTCTTAGCAAATGTGACTCCTAAGACAGTTTAACAAAACTGCGATCAGTACTTGAATTAAATTCGATATATATATTTATCCAAACCCGTATTAATGAATGCACCATGTCATCGTTTCAGGTGTTTGCCACACTTACCCTTTAAATACGGAGATTGTGGTCTCGTCGTCTTAGCCATTAATTCTCGAGGCATGTGAGATTAGAAACATTATTTTTAGACGTGTCATCACCGAACTCTTATTTGACAGTTTTATCGACTCAATGTTGAGGTGGTGATTCTCGCACAACAGTGTTTATGGCATCGCTACCATCAGCTGGATAGTGGTAGCAAAGCCCGAGACTCAGGTGTGCGAGAATAATATCGACAACAATTGTTAGATGTAGACTTCGCCTGTCCAGTGGGTGCATCCGCGATTCACTTACCGAAGCAGACAAAGGGAAGGACAGCCAGTCTACATATCATTGTGTATAAACAAAATCATTATTTTGTGCCAATTTTAAAATGAACTTTATTCATCTCAGTGTATGAATTGAACTATTTTGCACGCCAAGGTTCGCAAAGTTAGAACTTATCAAAATAATTTTATGAATTTCATTTGAAAGGCGCACTCATGTAAGAACCCATATATATATATATATATATATATATATATATATATATATATATATATATATATATATATATCTATATATATATATATATATATATATATATATATATATATATATATATATATATATATATATATATATATATGTATTATGAAATGATTGTTTTCCGTTAACCTTGCAATTTTTACATCCAAATCCATTTATGATATGGTTCTCTTTGCCTTAGACAATGTAGACACCAGAAGGTCTTTGCACAAATGTTCAGTGTCATTACTACTGACTGAGAAGCTATAAAAGGTCAATTGGAAGCACCAGTTTAATAACATTTTCTCAACTGAACCATGCCACAACAAAACAGGCTTCATACAGGACTTCATGCAGGACTTCATACTGTTAAGTTTCTCTAATACTCGGTAATTAGTGCTCTATTGACTTCCCTTTTAAAAATTCAACGGCCGCTTCTCGACTGGAAAAAAAAGATGAACTTGCCTATTGCGTTTAAAAAATCGGTAGAAAAATAGTTACCCTTAATAATGACAAAGTTTGTTGTTTTGTGGGTTTAACGCCATTTTTCAGCACATGCTAGGCTATACATGGCGGCTAATAATGATAAAAAAAGGTTATTTTGGTTCAAAGTAAAATTGCACCAACCCACCACCTCCCAAATAAATAGAACTTGTACCTAATCTCATTGTATCATATTGTGACAGTAAAATATGTTTAAACTAAAATAATACTGGTCTACAGCCAAAATGCTTCTGCAATACATGTTGTCAAACTTTACTAATTCTGGGTCACTGAGAACGAAAATGATGCTTAAAATTGTTGATTGGCTCTAGTTTTAAAGATATTATACCGAGTCAGTATATACGACCCTTGACTTGGGAATGGCGGAGGATAAGTGAGTTATAAAGGGAAGGGATCTCTAGTTAAACCAGAAATGACTAAAATGCATCTTTGACTGGATATATGAATAAATCTATGACTCGGTTTGGACAGTACTTGCTTTTTAGGCAAAAAATGAATGATGCAATCTGAAGCTGGTGTTGCGTCATACATGATATGAATTGCATAATGTTATTCCTAGAAGTCATGGATGATGCAATCATAACTAAGCTTACATCACTCTGCTGAAGAAATTGCCCTATATCAGCTTTACAAATCATACAGTGTCGAGCTCTCTTGCTTGTCAGTGTTTGATTTTGCAAAGGGACACATTTATGTTTAGCCAAAGTGAGCAGAGATGCCTCGTACTTGTGTGAACAATGCAGATAACTTCTGCTATGTTTGTGGTGAAGTGAATTTTGCACCAGAATCATTCTCACTTGAGTGAGACGAGGAAGAGGAAGAGAACGAAACTTCTAGTCCTGAACGATTAATGTCACATGACCCATATTTTCTCCCATCCTCCTCCTCTGAACTACACCTCATAACACAAGGAGAACTGAATGACCTTGTCAGGGCTTTGGAACTACCCAAGAGTAAGGCAGAGCTGTTGCACTCCAGACTACATCAGTGGAATCTCCTGGCAGGTGATTTTAGGGTTTCCATGTTCCGTGACCGTCCAAAGGATCTTGTCCCATTCTTCTTCATGGAAGGTGATCTGGTAGCCTGCAACAACATCAGTGGTGTGATGGCAGCCCTCAACATCCTTCATGATCCAGATGAGTGGAGACTGTTCATTGATTCATCGAAGGCGAGTCTTTAAGCTGTTTTGCTGCATAATGGCAGTGTTTGGCCATCAATTCCAGTTGGTCATGCAGTCCTTATGAAGGAAACCTATGAAAACATGAAACAACGTTTGAGGTGCATAAACTATGACCAACATCAGTGGCAGCTTTGTGGCGATTTCAAGGTTCCTGCTCTCCTGCTTGGTCTGCAGACTGGATACACAAGGTACTACTGTTTTCTCTGCGAATGGGATAGTCGTGCGAGAGATTCCCACTATATCAAGAGAGATTGGCCACTCCGACAGTCATTGGAGCCTGGGATGAAAAGTGTTCAGCATCCACCACTTGTTGAAACAAGGAAGAATTTGTTACCACCCTTGCACATCAGGAAGGGTCAGATGATGAACTTTGTCAAGGGTATGGACAAAACACAAGCAGCTTTCAAGTACCTCCGTGAAATATTTCCAAGGTTAAATTCTTACGATTAGGGGTAATGTAACAAAAGAAAAGACTCAAACAAGCTTTCAAGTTTTAAAACACGAATATTTTATTTCCTAAAATATAAAAATATTTCAACAAAAAATCAAAGTGAAAGAATTAAAAATAATTTACAGTATAGAATATCCTTAAAAGTCCTAAATTGTTATAATGTTCACTGATCTGGAAGTTAATCCAAATTATTCCGAATGAAACAACCACTGTGCTGATGTACTAACAAGAATCAGTTATATCCAAGCGTTATTAATTCCAAGTAATCCTTGTGAATATAGAATATCACACAAGTTCTAGAGATGTTTCCGATAATTGCAACGGAGCTGAATAATTCTTAAATATCAGTAGTTAATAACAAAAATGTACTGTCTGGAAATTATTTCTGAAGTAGCAGCATTAAATCCAAAATGTACTGTATAATAATATCTCCGAAGCATAATATCACATGCAAAGAACCAATTTCGTTAAAGACCTCTCAAGCTGACGAAACAATGTAGAATGACGAACGCTGCAATTACATCTTATTTTATAGTTTCTGTACTGCGTCATTCAAACAAACAAAAGTCTTATTCCGTCTCATATCAACACCTTAATATTACGATCTTACTATCTAACTTCTGGTCAACAAAATGAATCATTCCTGAATTGGGAAATCCAGGTCAGGTCAAAAGTGCAAACCCCACGCGCTGGGTCACGTGACATTACTAACGCTTCAAACGATAATATTGATTTTCCCAGGACCAAATTATTGGGTCACAATGAACTTAACGTATATATGTACTTTGCAAAACGACACCTATTAGACTATTATACAGAGGTCATAAAATAATAAAACTATAAAATTATTTAACACAATTATACATAATTCCGTAACACCTTCCCCTTTAAAAAAAATGTTTTATACAATAAAACATTCTTTTGGCAAATATTTGTAACATATAAGTAATTGATTGAATAAAAAATTAATACATGATACAGTCATATATATAAAACAATACAAACTGTAAAGTAATCACGTGAAAGTGCATCAGCGATAATATTTTCCTTTCCCTTGATGTGCTTGCCAAGCACAGGGAACTCAGAAATAGCCGTAACCTTAGCTTCTATTGGTTTTATTTGTCTATGTCCCACAACATGTTCTAACAAGGTAACACAGGCACGACAAAAGTCACTTTTATTCAAATTAATGGTCAAATTTGCTTCGCTGTGTCTTTTGAAGAACTGCTTAATTGTTTTCATGTGATCTTGCCACGTGTCGTTGTAGATGATAACGTCATCGATGTAAGCATCACAATTTCTTATTCCAGATGTTATCATGTTCATCAAACGTTGGAAAGAACTTGGGGAATGCTTCATCCCAAATGGCATGACTTTGTATTGGTAAAGTCCATCTGGAGTCACGAATGCAGAATTTTATTTTGCTCTCTCCGTAAGAGGAATTTTGTAGAATCCCTTCAATAGGTGAAACTTTGTGACATATTTAGCAATTCCAATCCAGTCAACACAGTCATCGCTATTTACTTTTCGATAATCACTACACATACGGAAAGTCTTATCTGGTTTCGGCACTAAAATAAATGGTGAACTCCAGTCACTTTTACTTGGTTCAATAAAGTCATTTTCCAGTAAATACTGAATTTCTTTCTTCAGATAGCCTTGCTTGAGAAGATTCATCCTATAGGGTGTTGCTTTATAGGTGTTGAATTTATTATTTCGACATCATGGAAAACTTTGTTGGTTCGTGCGGGAATATCTGGAAATAAATGTTCACTTCTATTATCAGCTGCTTCAGTTCATTAATCTCATGCGGCAGTAGATACGAAATTTTCTGGTCCAGATCGTCTATAAGTTCCGAATTGCGAAAAGTAGTGACTTCGAAATCATCACTATCCGATTTCTTATCTTTATTCAATTTTTTAATGTGTGGGACAGGTACTACTAAAGTAATTGGATTATTTATATGGATATATTTGTCTACATATTGTTTCAACATATTAATGTGGCAAAGTTGTTTCTGCTTTCTCCTCCAAGGAGTATTAATACTGTAATTTAATTCACTCACTTTTTTGTCAATGGTATAGGGGCCAAAATACTTAACCTGAAGAGGATTTTGGGGTATGGGTAGCAAAGCCAAAACTCTATCTCCTGGCTGAAAACTCCTATCTTTCACTTGTTTGTCATACCTCAATTTCATTTTTGACCGGACAGATTTTAGATTTGTTCTAGCCATCACGCAAGCCTTTGCCAATCTATTTTAAATTTAGAGACATAGTCCAGAAGATTTAATTCTGACTCTTTAGTAGAAAGAAGCCTTTCCTTCAATAACTGTAATGGACAGAAGGTCGAAACAAAAGCCCAAAAGGACTGAATCTTAGAGACTCCCACTGTGACACCCCCCCCCCCGCAGCAAACAACAACAATTGCACACCTTCACCCCGCTCCCTTTCTGTTCCACAACAACAAGCCCCAATTATACTCTATCTCACAATAATATGTTTTAATCATACGTACTAAAGTCTGATATTGTACAGACTTAGGGAGACCAAATAGTGTGAAAAACTTGACCAAAGCTTTCACTATGGTCTTAGCTTTGATATTCCGTAAAGGAATAGCTTCTGGAAATCTTGTGGACGCACACATAATCGTCAACAAGAATTGGTTGCCTAACTTGGTCTTAGGTAAAGGGCCGACGCAATCTACCATTATTCTACTGAATGGTTCATCAACTGCAGGAATAGGTGACAGATGAGCTTTGGGTATCTTCTAATTGGGTTTTCCCCACCATTTGAGAAGCATGACTTGATTTACAAAACTTAAAAACATCACTTTTAAGTTTTGGCCATTAAAAATGGTTTAGGATCTTGTGATAGGTCTTCTGTATTGCTAAATGAACAGACAACGGCGTTTCATGGGCTAAACTAAGTAGTTCCTGTCGATATGATAGGAACTACAATTTGATAACTAACTGACCACTCGTCACCAGCGGGTACCCCGAGTGGTCTCCATTTCCTCATAAGGACCCTATTCTTCAAGAAGAAACAAGTTCCTTCAAGCTCGACTTCAGTTTCAGTCATAGCCCTCTGAAACAAATATGAGATATCAGGATCCTACTGTTATAAGACAACTAGTGATTGTCTTTTATTACCCTGATTAAAGTTATGAGATTGTGTAGCTGAAAGAGTATCACTGTGATCAATACTTGATTGATCTAAACTAGGAGCAAAAGCGACCTCATTAAAAGCCTGACTCAAAAAGGTGTCCGCTAAAGGAAAACATCATTCTCAAGAGCACGCATTGCCATAGCTCAAGGAACTGCTCACGCTGGATATAAACCAGGGATTTTTCTATTTCAATAGGATCAACTCGTTGATCCATGCAAGGCTTGTCAGTTACTAGTGGATTAACCACGACCTTATCTTCCGTTAGGTCATTACCTAGTAATAAATGAATGCCCTTTATAGGCAAAGAAGCCACAGCTCCTATGGTCACAGGTGCCGAAACTAAGTCTGATGACAAATTAACACAATGAAGAGGAACATTAACATATCCACATTCTACCCCCTGTATTTGAACACTTTCACAAGTAGAAGTCTTCTCAGAAAAAGGAAAAGTACTATCCAACAATATACTCTGAGAAGTTCCTGTGTCTCTTAATATCTTAATAGGCAGTAGTTTTATCCAAGTCACCAACAAGTGACACAAACCCTTCGACATGAATGGTTCTTTTTTCTTCATTACAAAATCAGACTGAGGTACGCAAGTCTCCACACAAGTATCTTTCTTGATACATGACCCTGACCTTAACTTCTTATAAACGAGAGCATTTGGAACTGCTCTGTTAGAATTTCGTTGCTTATTTTTCAACCAAAAGCAATCAGAAATAACGTGTCCTTTTGTCGTACAAAAGGAGCACGTGGGTAAAGATAAGGTTTTCTGATACTCCTTATCAGAAATTTGATTCTTCTCAATTACACCAGCATGAGGTCTGTAATCACTCAAACGAGTCTGAAATGGTTTCTTAACATACGCTTGTTGAGAGGAAGATCTATTTACAAATGGAACCTTGTGAATCAGAGAATATTCATCAGCTGTATTAGCTGCTTTGTCCAAAGTTTCAACACCTTTCGCATGAAGGTATATTCTAATGTCACTACTGTCACAATTCTTGAACTCTTCAATCAATACCAGTTGCTTAAGAATATCATACTCTTTTTCAACCTTCTTGGACGTACACCATCCCGTAAACAAACGCTCTTGTTCCCATGCCAATTCTAAAAGAGTCTGGGTAGTGTCCTTTCTACAATTTCTAAAGTTTTGACGATAAGTTTCAGGTACCATCTCATAAGCCCTCAAGACATTTTCTTTGACCACTTCCTAATCAGCAGATTGTTCAAAAGAGAGTGCAATTTAAACATAACTAGCTTTGCCAGTAAACACACTCTGCAACAATGAGATCCACTTATCTTTTGGCCAATTCAAATTCTCAGCAATTTTCTCAAAACTGATAAAATATTCACCTACCTCCTTTTCTCTAAAAGAGGGGACCTGTCTGATATGTTTGACTAGATCAAAGTATGAACCTGTATTGCCATGAGAGTGCCCTTTACTGGTCAATTCTAATTCCCTTAATCTAAATTCTGGTAATTTATCTCTCTCTTTCTCTCCCTCTCTCTCATTCTGAATGAGTGTGCTTTCCAATGTGTGGACGATTTGCTGTGTTTTAAACACAATAAATACACGTTTAGATATTTAAATAATTTAGATGTCCCAAGAATTAAAACCTCTACATATGGCACAATGTCTTTTAGATACGCAGCTGCCATTCTATGGAATGAGTTACCTAATCACTATAGAGAGGAATCAAATTTTAAATCATTTAGATCATTAATTTTATCCTGGAATGGTAAAGACTTTAAATGCAATATCTGCAAATAATACCACCTCTCCCCTCCAAACGCACTTCTGCCGTGATGACCACACTAAACTAATATATGTGCTACCGTTTTGTTTTACTTTCGTTGTCTTATGTACCATCAAGTGCCAGACTGATTGTTCCTTTGTTACGTTTTAAGGCTTAATCTGCATCTCAGCATGTTTTTAGTCTTTGATTAGTGCTTTTATAAATTAAGGATTGACCATGACTTTGGTTTTTAAGGTCAGTAAGACATTAAAGCATGAACCGGAAAAAAACGCTGTACTTACGTTTGCACAGCTTTTTTTCGGTTCATTCTTCATTGAACGTGAAAAGTTAAACCGGTACATCATTATAATTAAATTTTGAATCTAACAAAGACAAAATAAGGAAAAAATTTGTCTCTATAACTTTTTGATGACATTAAAGGATAGCCTCCACTTCTTTCATCGGTGAATATGGCAAAGTCCAAACTATCAAAAATCTAGAACAACTTATTTATTTAAATTGTAATTGCAACTGAAGAGAATGTTAACTTTTTATTCTATTTTTTTAAAATATAGAAATACGTCTGTAGGCCTAAAATCAACCATTCAGTCCTGCTCGAATATTCGACGCATCTTGGCCTTACTAAATTTAACATTGTTAAAATTTACAGGTCAGAATGTAACCTGCAACATTTGGAATGTCAGGTCCCGCTACTCTCTTCCTCTGTCTCTCTCTCTCTCTCTCTCTCTCTCTCTCTCTCTCTCTCTCTCTCTCTCTCTCTCTCTCTCTCTCTCTCTCTCTCTCTCTCGCCAGGGAGTATCTACAATTTGGATCGGATCCAAGTTTCAGGCTTATATTTTCTGTATTTTATTAAGTCGAATTTTTTGCTTTAATGTTTTTTTTTTCCATTCACGGCATTATTTATTATACACAGGAAACATGATATGATCTTATTGTCCTCGTTGTTTATGTAAACCAACATTACGTCAGCGTAGCTTGCAAATATTGTGCACATAATTCTATGCGGATGTCTGAGAAAAGCAGTGCCAATCGGCGGGATTATTATATCTTTTTCGGTTGATACAGGTATGAACAAAATATATTCAAATGTTCGTCGCCTGATGGACGAACTGGTCCTCATCACATTGGAGGAAAAGGTTCTAGAGTAACAGAAGAAGAAGGAAGAAGAGGAGAAGATGAGGAAAGAAAAGTTGCTGCCTCATATCACGATGAGACCTAACTGTGATGTGAAGCCCATGATGAGGACTCAAATGCAGCACAGCAACAACAACCCCACAAAACAGCAACCACCCCAGAGGTTCACTATCCCCCAGAGATAGAACTGTGATCTGGAGCTACCGGAGCAGCAGCAGAAACAGCATCCACAAAGGCGCAAAGTGTATAGAAGGAGGAGACAAACATTCACCTGTCCTCAAACCAAGAATTGGGGCAACGAAGCCTCTCACCCCCTTCAGAGTTTGCCATCTCCATCAATCTCTGAGGTTGAGATAGACGGAGTGGAAGATGTGCTGCCCGTGGAACTAGAGCCAGGAGGTGCGGACATATCTAGGTGCACTTGAAACCAAACGGCCCTTTTGAGAGCCACCATAATCTCTGAGAAAAGAAATCAAATTGGCAAAAATGTGTATTTGTATGTTTGGTGTATGTTTGTATGTCTTTGTATTTTTTCCCACCCACAAAACCCCTTCCCTTATAAACATGTGTGTTTTGTTGGGTAGTGTGATTGTATAGAGTGTACCTATACTCTTATGTTAAAAAATTTAAAAAGTGTTTCTTTTAGGTCCGCTCAATTGGTGTGTTTTATGTGTAATAGTGTCTCGTATTTTAGAGTAAGGGATGTTTGGATCTGCTGAATCTGATTTGGCAATCGGAAGAAATACTTACACGCTGGAAGCAAGGGGTTGTCATCCCAATCCCGAAACCCGGAAAAGATCCAGCGGATATCAATTCGTACAGACCAATCTCATTCACTAATAATATATGTAAAATCATGGGAACCATGAAAAATAATAGACTGAAACACCACCTGGAAAGCAAAAATGCAATATCTCAAAACCAAAGCGGTTTCCGTAATAAAAGATCCACAATAGACCAATTAGTACGTTTGGAATCCAGCATAAGACGCATTTAATGCAAAAAGGAAATGCGATCGTAATCTTATAGCAGTATTCCTTGACTTAGAAAAAGCATATGATCTGATATGGACAAAGGGACTAATTGCGAAACTAAACTATTATGGACTCACAGGCCGCATACATAAATGGATATCAAATTTCTTATCAGGCCGAAAAATCCCAACCAAGGTGGGGAACAGCTACTCAGAAACAATTGAGCTTAAAAACGGTACACCTCACGGTAGCGTATTAAGCCCCACTCTGTTTAATATCATGATTAACGACCTAGATAGATCAGTCGACCCAACTTATCTGGACCTCTCTCAATTTGCTGACGACTGTGGAATCTGGAAAGCAGGAAACCCCTCAGTGAAACTGTGGTCAGAAGATTACAAGTGTAACTGGATAAGATTAGACAATGGACCGATAGGTGGAGCGTCAAACTATCGCCAGGTAAAACAGAAAGGGTCATGTTTACACCAAAAGCAAACTTAAAGACACAACCACCAAAACTATACTTAAATGGTATGGAGATAAAATTTAAATGCACTTTCTTATTGAAATAAACAAGAACAGCCTATAGAAATAAGGGCTAAAATCCTCTCTGAGATAGAAAGTAGGTATAGGGGTACATCCAAATATACACGGATGGATCTAAATCCCCAGACCCAGGACGGACTGCAGCAGCAGCAGTGATTTCTGAGAAAAACATCACCCTGGGGGCGAGGCTACTAAATGCCTGCTTTATTTATACGGTGGAATTTTGGGCTATTATCCAAGTGATTCAATGGATACAAACTAGCCAAACACCGGAAGCAGTCATAGTTAGCGACTCCCTCAGTGTGCTGCGGACTCTGGAATCAGGTAACTCAACCAGTCGATAAAACATGATTAGAGAAGTCTACTTAAGACTTAAAACCTGAACAAAATAATCAGACCTTAGAATTCATGTGGGTGCCATCCCATATTAACATCCCTGGAAATGAGAGGACAGATAAAGAAGCAACAAATAAACTCAATGACCCAGAAGTGCACGACCTGGATTATAGTATCTATGAGATTCGCAGCATGATAATACAAACAATTTATAAAAAAAATGGCAGGGGGAATGGGACAGTACACAAAAAGGGCGCAAATAACACAATATACAGAAGCAGGTTAGAAGAAATATCGTAGCCCCAAACCTGGCAAATCCGTTTGACACCAAAATTATAAATAAAACAAAAACTGGCAACACGCTCCTAGCCAGCAGGTTTGGAAGATTTGTGCCAGGGCTAAAAGAGAAAGGAATTAACAGCCCTCACTGTCCCACCCCAGATACGTTTAAACCATGTATTCAATGAATGCCCTAATTACAACGAGGCAAGGAAAACAATCCAGGAAAAACAAGAAAAACTGAAGGTCCCAGCCCAGTACCTAATTTTCTTAATACAGGAAGCAATAACAATAACATCAACTTAGTGTATGCAAACATCCTGAACTACATTTTTGATATAGGAAAAAGAAGAAAAGTTTTAATTCCCAGTTAGAAACAGCCAAATAGATTCATAGGAAGAGAGGATAAGAAAGGTAACTACAACTACACCAAAATTTAACTATTATTACAAACCACACAGGCAGTAAAAAAAGTGCAGAAAACCCGTTATTATGGCAAACCCGAACAGTCTAAGGCGGGAGAGGAGGGGCCCCGTACAGGAGGGAATAGATTGGTATGTCAGGACTGCTAGGGTCCCTGTACACCGAAAAAGGCGAGCAAATCCCCGCCCTCTTACGCTGGAAAAACTCCACTCCCATGGATAAGACTTAGGGGTAAGCCAAACCACAACTTAATTCACTAAAATCAAACATAATAAAATCAGTAATAAATTAAACTACAAGATAAAATTGAAATCACACAATAACTGGAATCAACATAAGCACAACACCAAGATAGCAACTACATTATCGTCTCCATAACCTTATTACTAACCCTTCTTGCATGTTTTATCTTGCTTTTTTCCTACTCCAGGAATAACGCTTAAAAAAAATTCTCTCTCTATCCAATCTTGGTGACGGCTTCCAGCAGAAATCACAAGGGACAACATAGAATAACCTGACCTCTTAACTTTAGCACGCTATAAGATGGTCCTAAGCCCAGATCATCAGGCCCAGCTGCACAATGTGGCGACGACTGAATACCTTAAAATTCTGAAATATGGCCCTATAAACTGGTCCACACCAAAATTAAAGAATATTAGGTGGCCTAAGACCAGACAACTAGGCCTCTACCGCACAATGCGGTGACTGATTATTTGAACATCCCAAACATTAAAATCTGACCTAGAAAAGGGTAAGGATAGGCACCATATGTTAGGAAGTAAAAAAAACTAATAACACCCAGCTAAAAAGTAGACTGTATAAGGTGGTCTC
This sequence comes from Margaritifera margaritifera, assembly GCA_029931535.1. Taxonomy (NCBI): domain Eukaryota; kingdom Metazoa; phylum Mollusca; class Bivalvia; order Unionida; family Margaritiferidae; genus Margaritifera; species Margaritifera margaritifera. Next base: position 201,166 of record JAQPZY010000526.1, read on the forward strand.
AAACCCAGACCATCAGGCCCCCGCCGCACAAGGCGGCTTATAACCGATCAAACCCATCAAACTGGCCAAACACAATTAAGTTTATAAGGTGGTATCAAGTCCAGATCACCAGGGCCCTACCGCACAATGTGGTAACTACCTCTGGAATCACCCCCGCATCAGTAAATAGAAATCAAGAGTCGGTGCATATGCTTACTTTAAATAGGATATCCACCCCTTGGATTGAATCGGACAAATAACTATAACACGACAAATCTTTAACACTCTCTAACTAACACAAACACACAGTCGCAAATGCCTAGTTTATGTTCAAAATTCATCACACAAAAAACAGTTAGATAAGGTGCAAGACGACGACTTTTCTTATATTTGGCAACTAAAATAAAAAAATTCGACCCTGGACCAGTTCGAGCCATCCGGGGACATAGAGGCGCCATCGTCAGCTCTCTCCCTCCTTTTCCGCTTCCAGACATGAGTAACTAATAGGTGTGCGGTGCACACAATAAAGTAGCAAATGGGTGCTTCGCACTCATTTCACAAAAATTAAACATTGCACGGTGTGCAAATTAACCACTCGTACATGACAGAATGGCCACACACGAGTATAATTCAAAGTAAGTAAGCAGTCTACAGCTAACAGAGTAAGAAGCACAACGTAGCAGAAAGATAGCTAGAGATGGAAACAATGGTACCTATCCAGGCCTTGAGTGCAATCAGGTTTAGGTCTTAGCGTTGCATCATGGTGGAGCCTAAGGGACCGAGGAAAACGAACAACTTTATTGCTAATATGGGGGGGGGACCAATAATCTACAAGAGATACAGCCCTCTTAGAAGAGCGGGACAGGGAGGAAGACCGCGGACACTGAGGGAGTAGTTTACGCAGACCCAGTTTACGCCTAGCGCACCTACCACTAGACCCAGGCCTACAACTCCTCAATCTCCAACTGGACCAACAACAACAACAACTCCAGCTACAACCCGCGTATTTAGGAGGGAACCTCTATTGCTACCAACTGTAAATTTAACTCAACAGGGGGGCGGTTCAGAGAAGGGAGGAAGAAAGAAAGGAGGATCGCGAAAAGTAGAGGCAACAGAGGGACCACAGAAACAGGCGGAAAAGAAGAAACCACCTACCCCACATGCTACAGCTCCACCTCAGCTGCCGCCCAAGCAACCTGGCAAGCAGTCCGAAAAGAAAAGAAGTGGACGTGTGCAAACCACCTCCACTACTTCCAACGCCGAAAATCGCAACCTGGAAAGAAAAGCAGACAAGCGGAGACAAACTGGGAGGGAAAAAGAGCTAAAGTATAGATGATGTTCTGACGGTTTTAGCCGCCCCGCCCCAGCGAATTGAAGGTGCGATGGTCAAAATATCAAAGAACTTTAGAGAAAGCGGCCCAAAACCCATCAGAAAACATGAGGGAGATGGGGAAAAAAGTATAGCGAGTGTCCACTACCCTTAGTGATACTGATGCACTTATCCTACAGATCTGGTCCCCGTTCTACCATCTAGTACTACGGGACCTCATAGAACCAGACAGAGCTAGAGGCCCGTAACAGACGTAAATTCGACTCGCCTGAAAAGCTAAAGCCGTACCTGGTTCGGCCAACTATTATGGACTTACAGAATTACCACTTATGCCTTAGGTTTTCGTTTTGGCAAATATGATCCATATTTGAAATGTCACTTCATAATATCTAATTAAGATCACAAATATTAATAATGGGCTACAATAACCCGGTTTGAAGTTGCTTTTCGGATATTTAAAGTACTCTATATACACGAAATTATACAAATTGTTACGAGTAGGAAAATTGTTTTTAAACTGGTATACATGATCTTAATTACAATATGTGGCTAGCACACAATTGGTTATTGGGGACAGCCCGCATTAGCTAACTGGGCGGAATTTGATTCATGTTACGTTTATGGGCGTTTCAGTATTTGCGTCACGCTTCGCGACCCCCTTGCCGAGTCCGTGCAGACCTTCCACTCCAGACATTAATTAACTAGTGCGCCTGTGCGCACACCCGCAACCCTGTAAACATTGTGGTTCTATTCCAATGTACAGGTAAAAGTAATTGTACACACACTGCCATATCGCGCCTTCAATGAACCCCCAAAGTAGGGAAACATGCAGCTATGGAGGGGTGTGTAAATAGCGTGAATTGCACGCAATAATTAACTAGACGTACATGGCGGAATCTTCGAACACGTCTCTAATTGAAACAAAACAATAAACACTCGCGCCATTCATCGTCGACTTGACTAAGAATACAGAAAATAGCAGTGGAGAATTTACAAGAAACCTGGGATTGGTTGGTGGGGGATGGAGTTCCTGTTAGAAAAGGTAGAGGCTTATTGGCATTACCCGACCAGCCTACACTGTGTGACCAGGAAGTGACCGCCCTGAAAACAGCCAGGAGCCTTGTCCATGAAGACATGGAGGAGGAATTGCTGAAAATGAAAGCAGCCTCGGTAGTTTCACCCTGTCGATTGGGGGAAGTTAAAGAAAGCGATGAATTGGATGGATGGGGTGGAGTACATCCTAAAAAAGATAGAGGCCTGTACAGATTGGTGTTACCCGTCCCAAAACAGTGTGTGATAAGGGAAAGCGGCTGCCCTGAACACAGCTAAGGAACTTACAAGAAAATTATGGAAGAAGAAGTGGTGAAGATTAAGGCCACCTGGGCTAAGGGAAAAAAAGTAAAAGGAAAGAGAAAAAAGAAAGGGACTTCCATCGCCTCAACACCCACTAGATCAAGGTCCAGGAAATGTTCAGGAAAATGGGCCATATAGATTGGATCCCTGTTGAGGAGAACAAAAACCAAAGATGGTGGAAGAAATGACGGTCAGGGAGGACGAATTAGAAGAAGAAAACAAACGGTCCATTTAGGGTCATCCACATCTCTAAGAATAGAGATACTACTCAAATTGCGATATGTGTTTATATGTTCTGTGTTTGTTTTGTTTGTCTATGTGAATACTGACAATAACATACATCCCCCATTTGACCCATATAACACTTCTGTCCATATTAAAAACACACTTCTGTCGCTATAAGGCACTTCTGTCCCCCAAGTGCCCCATTTATCCCTATTTCCCTTATATTACTACTGTAATAGCTGTTTTATATGAACCCTTGTACACCTAAAATACAAATCACATATGATCTGTTGTTTTCATGTAACCTTCAAATACCTTCATCTGTGAGACCATTACTATTTTGTTGAAAAACATGTGTACACTCTGTTCTCATTCTTTGTCTGCCATATTATTCATTATCAGCAGCTGACACTGTTTATCGATAGTCAATGGTACATACTCGATACGTATATCTCTGTAAGCAGTAGACCACTACTGCAGGGCAGGCTCTTAAAAGCTTAGTTTATTGTTTTTTTCTATGATCATTATCTGTCAAGTATTTTTGTTTCTTCCCATGAGGTATGTCTAGTCATGTTTTGATAAAATTTTACAATTGTTGGATATCAAATCAAATTGTTTGATATATTATTCGTCAATTTGAATGAATCATAATTGGGTACAGGTGATTTACATTCAGACAGCAGTTTTTCGCATCTGCAGACTAGCATGAAAATTGTATACCGTTCGCTAACTCTGATACATTTCCTGTCTATCAAATGCCAGTTGGAAAATCCCGATAGCCAGATGTTGCAACTTACCTATACCTCAATAAAGTTCAGTATGCCACATTCACATGTCACACTGTGATTTAATATAATTATTTAAAAGTATACTTGTCAAAAACTGTTTAATAATTTGAATATGAAAACTAGAGTGTCAGTATAGTAATTTTTTATCTGGTTAAATAGTTTTGTAATATTACTACACTGTAGGGTTAAACTGAGTTGCGACAAGGGTAAGATGGTTACTGGTTACTTTGTTTATAAATCGGAAGTCAATTTATCTACGATATAGTGTTAGCGTTTGCCCACTAAAACATTATAATGTTGAATAATGTTCAACTATACTTTGCATATGAATTTTGAAGTTTAAATGAACATATATAGTAAGCCTTTATTTAATCTTTGTTCAAATTCACGTCTAATTTTTATGTTCAATTTGCTATCTAATGCGTTCATTTCCTATACCAGATTAATACAGTTTCTTTGACACCTCATTCGTTTTTAATGGAATGATGTTTTCCGCTGGCACCAAACTGTCAAAAGGGTCATCTTATCCATTTCACAAGTACTTTTTACGTTGTTCCTTATATTCCCCCAAATCTTCTAACTCTGTATATGTAAATATATAATCTTGTTTGTTGTATAGAGATAATCCTTGTTCAAAATACATACTGTCTATATCCTCTCCCTTGAAGCCTTCCAGTTTGTAAACAAACTGATCACCTATATTACTTGCCTAACTTTGAATATTTCCTTCGTAAAGTTAGAGGCCTTTGCAAGGCTTAGCCTTTAATAAAAGGGGAATTCGATCATTGGGTAAAACAAAATTATGTCCATGCTATGTTTCCAAGAACGCATAGTACTCAGAATAATGAACTATATTGGGTTTCTGGTGTTTCAAGCTTATATTTAGCTTTTATGCTAAAAATAGATATGGGTCTTAGGATAGGTTTGGAAATAATGTGAATTTGTAATTCATAAAGTTATGATAGTCAGGGGAGCTTTATTATTTTAGATAAAGAACACAAATTTGGTTTTTGAACATTCATTCTGTTTATAATGTGGCGGAGATTGGAATACTGTTCAAATCTTAGATTTAGATACATAAAATATTGGTGTACGACAAACAACAACGGCCTATGGAATAATTCAAGTCTTGACAAATTGAATTGAAATTACCTGACCCTGGAGAAATTCCAGTCTATAAGTAATGATGTATACCTGGAGGTAAAACTCTCTTTTGAAATAAAGTAGGCTATATTAGTTTAATGTTGTATTTTTATGTCATTTATATTAATACAGTTGATTAGTATATTTTGCCACGATATCAGGTAGATCATTCAGCTATTGTTCTGAATGTGCCTATTTCAAAGTGTCGATATGACAAGGAATATTGGAAATTAAAATGACCAACTATTTATGAACATTGAATATACTTTTTTATTTAAAAGTATATAACTGATACTATAGTAGGCTTTTACGTAAAGGAATTAAAGAGGACCATCGTATGTTCTCTCTTGCTTGTAATGGTAAAAGTTTCTTTGAAACAATGAAAATGAAAACGAGATCACAAACGACAGATTACCCAGGTAGGAAAACAAGAGACAAATGGCACAAACTAAACGACCATTGAAACGTGAAATATTAGAAATGTATAATGGATTGTCTGACAACCTAGATGTGGGAAACTTTGCAAATTTTAAACATAGGGAAAACAAAATTGGAGGAATGTAGAAAAATAAAATACACAAAAGGTGTAATATTGAGTAGAACGCAGGGTGGCGACGAGATTAGAGAAAAAAGTATAAAACTGTTTAAATCTTGAAAAAAATAATGAGGTCAAAACTGTTCTAACTGTCAGCTTTACTCAACTACCACCTGTTCACAACGGCCAATCTTATTTCCTTCCAGCAAATTTCCTATATACATGTCCTGTCCTGTATATAACGGTCACCTGCTGGCACATATCTATAGTGTCCGGGCAGTCTTCTGCTTCATAGGAAGGTATGTTTTAGATAAAATAAATATCATGTGAATTGATGTGCAATCATTTCTTATCTCGCTTGTACTCACAGTACTCCAGTCACGTTGATAGTGCAACTCAAAGGTTGTCGACCATGCCAATTCGAAAGCGAGGCAGTTTGTATAATTAGGGTACTAGTAGTGTAATGGGTCGAAGCAATCCGTTTGCTGGATGGGTGGGAAAAGTAGTTGTGTTATCGCAGTAGAAATGGAGAGTCGCCTTTTGGTGAAAGTGTGACAGATATAGTTTGATTTATTCATCTATTTGCCTGTGAATTAAATCTTCTGAAGAAGAAAATATTGTCTTTGAGAAGAAATACGAGTTACATCCCCTATTCATTAGGTTCAGATCATTCAATAGTTCAAACTTTTCTGTAAAGGCACGTAAAGTTTCAGTGTTGATGGGTCACAAACGCAACCTTATACGGGCTTCTTTCTTTTGATTTTCTATTCATCACGGGTTTCTTAATAAGCCGACTGTCTTTTGATCTCGGCAAGTTGAGCAACTGGCTAATCCAGATAGTTTTTAGAGCCGTGAATAAACTAAGAATGGTGACTATTTTAGGTCAGTGATGATTTGTTTTATTGGGTGGATTAAAGTGAACAGGATAGAGTAATCTTGTGTGGAACATACATTTGGGGGAGAACAACATATACGCATATTTTATTATTTCATATTGAATTGTGCACATAAAACAATCTTGATAAAATAATAATAATAATAATAATAATAATAATAATAATAATAATAATAATAATATTAATAAATATATTCGGTACATGGTGTTTGTTCAAAAAACAATTTTAAAAGGTGAACCTGTCTACAGAGGTCACCTGTGTACAAATGCCAGTTTGCCTTTTCACATGGGTAGCCGATAATGACAAGTTTGTCTGTATATGATAATTAAAATAATAAAATAATATTTGTGAAGTCGAGATAAATATATCAGACCAATAAGGTATTTTAGTAGCACAAGTATAGTTGTATATGGAATTGAGATAAATGCAGCATTTTCAACAGGATATTCATGATATTCAAAACGTTCCAAACATAGTGTTTAATGACAATGTTAAGCTCAGTCAAAATGAAAGGGATTATTGCGCGGGGTCTACTTGCAATTTCATGAATGTGGCGTAGTTTGATATTTGTACATCAGTAGTCAGTCACATCCGAAGCCAAAGGCTACACATGAGATATAACTTAACAGTATTTTATTTCCAATTGTTATGGGGCTGGTAAAGCTTGGAAGGACCAAAAGTGACCTAATGTAACTCATATGAGTGAGTGAGGCTTAAATATGATTCACCATTTATTTATTCATTGATGTTTTATAGGATTGATGTAAATATGACAATGGGATGATGACTACATATTAGTCAGATACAAAACTAATTTTAAAAAAAAAGAAATATTTTGAGGAGACCGAAAGTATAAGAATTATCGCAAGCTCATGAAAAACATTTTTTGTGAGAGATGTTATGTTGGCACTATCTTATTTAGAAGAGAAAACCGCAAAGTCCAAAATGACTGTATATCCCGAAGTAAATTAAACTATTGCATATCACAGACTATTCTATCCATAAATATCTTGGAAATAAAAATGAAGTTTAAATTCTTAATGACTTTGTAGACGATGAGGGTAATTTTAATACCAAATGAAACGATAAAGCAAAAAACTATAGTTATTTAAAACAAATACTTCCCTTTAAAATCAAGTATCCCAAGATCATAGAAAGATGGTATTAAAATTCATTTTGAAACATAATCATTTTTATGAACAGGAGGATAAGGTAATGAACTTACACAAAAATTCTCACCGAATCTTATTTACAAAGTTGTTTTTTTTACTTTACAAAGAAAGTAAAAAGGCACAATATAGCTAAGGTAAGAGACTCGGGTGTCACGGAATTGTATAAATTCACTTTTTATTAAATACATTTACTTTACTCGGGTTCGTTTTTTCAGTATAACAACGATACCAGAGAGTGAGTTTATGTATATTGTACAATATTTCGAAACCGTGAGTTCGGTTCACCCCATGCCGCACGTGCGAAGTGCTTTCGATGGGAAAAACCGAGATGCATCAAGTGTACGGACGATGTAGAGCTGCATCGTCCCTGTGTAGTAAATGACCTCACAGTGAGAGGTAAATCTTTACATTACGGAACGCCTTGGTCAGTGAGTCAGTTCTACATAAGGATTTGCATGTCGCAAGCTGAAGAGGTACGTAAATTATTAATTTAATTTATGGTGATAAGTTGTCTATGTAAGGCTTCGGCTTGCGTAGTAACAATGCAAATATTTTGCTTATTTCTTGTTTGCGTATAATTTTCTATTCTTGTTTGTATATTTTTCTATTCTGTTTTGTATTATTATCTAATTCTTGGTTTTTGTTATATTTTCCTTATTATTCTTGTTTGTTGCTTAATAAGAGCCTTTTATATTAGCAATTAATAAAGTGGCATTTTTAGGAAAACGTTTAGTACCTATATAGATTCTTAGTGGACACTGTGTAGGGTTCACTTCTGAACTTGTTTATTGCTTTGTATATGATTGATGCCGATTAATGTAATTATTTAGTAAACTTGCCGTAAATAACGTCATTACGTGTTAATGTAAATGCCCGTGTCAATCATTACTACCACGGGTGTTTAGATTTATTTTCAAGCTGTAGAGAACAGAGTCGACGATTGGTCCCAAGCTATAGAGGGGGAACAATAAAAGTTGACTACAGCAGCTGTTAAAGCTAAAAACCATGAGCAGCCCGTGGAGCTGAAATAAACAGTGTGTTGCTTTGAATACCAGGTGGATTCGGGCTGTTGTTAGACCCAATGGTTGGGCGTTGGATCGCTTCTGATTGAACGCAGTCTGACTAGCAGCCAAGTATAGACTAGTGACGGATGTGTTTGTGAAGTCCACTCCATAATATGTAATCTTTTAGCGTGTGGGGCTAATTTTGGTGTAGTTTGTGATACCCAGATGGTTTGGGGAGTGTAAGAATTAATTATTGCAGGTTATCTATCCCATTATGTTTGCTAACCACATTTTATTATTTGAATAAAAGTGCCATCATGTTCTCATTATTTGAGTGGATATACATATTTTGCTAATATGAGTAAAAAATACAATCATTTTTGCTATCTTGAGTAAAACACATCATTTCCTTTCATCGTATGAGATGCGAATCCATTAGCCTTTATCATTGCCACTGTGTATTTATTTATTTGTATTCATATTTGGGATTACCGTATACTTTAGGTGTTGTGCGGATGTATGTTAATTTGTCCAATATTTGGATTCTATACACGCACGTATTTAATCATAACCTTTCTTCCCATTTCAAGTCATTCATCAATAAAAACATTGGCACTTTTTATGCACCATCCCAACATGTGTTCTGTTATGAAATCCGAAATCCAACCCGGTTATCTTGATACTAATGGTGTCAGAAGTGGGATCTCGGATTTAACGAAACACGAAATTTGTTGTTGTTATTATTCCTGTATGATCTTGTGTGTTATTTCAGACGTTTCCCTGACAAGACAGTTAGGTTAGAGTAGGCCATATAACATTACTTTATTAAGTTTTTTTTTCTTAGGTACACATTTCATGTCTTTGATTGCCTTCTGATAAGTGAAAAATACGGTTTGATTATGTTGAATGAAAATCATAGCAATTACGCATTTTGTTTCCCATAATAGTGCACTTTAGGTTGGTCATAATCAGATTTTTGAAATGTCGTCAATGAAAGAACTTGTGGAAACTTGGGAAACAGTTTTGGCTACGAAGGGGAAGTCTCTTAAAAACTTTTGTTTCCGTGAAAGAACAGGCTAGGGAAAGGGATCAGAGAGGTTAAAGGTAGAGGGGAAATAGGAGCCGACAGTGAGAGAACGAAAAATAGAGCGCGGGAATCATATGTTAAAAGGAGAGGGAAAATAGAGCGGACAGGGTAGAGCAGGAAAGAAGGGGAATTTGAGAGGGAGAAGATAGAGTTAGAAAAAACAGCGGCCGAGAAGGGAGAAAAATGCTATTTGAGGAAAAGAAATGATAGAATTAAGAGAAGGAGGCACAGAGAAGGGAAAGGAGTAGGATGGGGAAAAGGAAGCAGAAAGGGAGAAAGGTAGAAATTGTTCTAAAAAAAATAGAGGATAGGAAATTTCGAGAAGGGGAAAAAAGCGAGTGAGGTTAGAAGCTACTTGGGAGATTGAAGATTAACAATAGGAAGAAATTTTGAGCTATTGAAAACCAAAAGGGAGGGGGAACATGATTCTATAACTGAGAGGTCCTAAAATTTTGCCCCATTTGCAGACAATAAAGATAACATGGATTAGGTTATCTAAACAGGTTTGAGAAAAGGTATTACGCCCGCTTGTACAAAAATGGAAAAAAAGACGATTTTGGCGTCAGCTCCATCTTAGCGCGATGCTTAAAGGGTTAACTTAGCGTTAGACGTATTATTCTCGTCATACCCATCAACGGATATGCCGAATTCGCTAAATATACCTCGCGTTGAAATTGAAAGACGCACTTCTGATAAGAAATACGAGCTAACCGAGAGCACATAGCGGAGATTTCGCAAGAAGTTTAAGTATAGCAAACCCGAGAGAGGCGAGGACATTTCACTATACCAGTATGTCTAGTAGGACGTGCAATTACTTGCAGCGATGGGTGGAATGTGGTCAAAGTCGTGAAAGACATTTGAGGGTCTTATGCGATTTCTTGCTTCAGTGACTAGCTACTGACAACTATGGGGTGGACAAAGACGGGACCTGATATATAAAAATATAAAAAAGGGAATAAATAAATATATATTAGGGGGGGGGGGGGGGGGAATTCTATTATATATTTTGTTTTTTATATGTGGGTTGTGGGGGGGGGTTGGGGGGGGGGGGGTGGGGTGGTGGGGTTTTTTTTGGGGGTTTTTTTTTGAATTTTATTTGGTTTATTTTTTTTTTATTTGGTGGGTTGAATTGAGTATTCCTTGAGGGAATGGTCCTTCACGAATTGAATATATGACATGGCCACACAGGCGGATTTATTCGCTGAAGCTCGGGGAGGTTCGCCAGAATGTCATCTTCGCGAGGACAGCAAAGGTTGCGGTGATTTTAAATCAGGTCAGGGATCAAAAACCCAGGGAACTTGAAAAACCTGTCAGGGATAACCAGGGAAGGCCATAAGGACAAGCAATGTTTTCAGTTTGCAAGGAGTGGGGTTTCATATCTACCCCACAATTGTCCTAAGCGGAAGGTGGATCGGTCACAGAGAGTCGCGGTAGCCATTGAAGGCAGAAATACGGTCGGTAGACGATGGAAAAAGACTCGAATGTTTCCCAGCTGGCTAACTCGGGAAGTAGTGCGCTTACGAGCCAGTGAGTGCGTGCAGAGATCGGTCGCGACGCTATACAATCAATTCGGCACAGTGTATTTTCCCCAGAGGCAAGAGTACCGACAGCGATAATGTCAACGGACTCAAAAGGTGACCGTTTTATACGGGACACAGGGTGCACTACTGTAGTCGTGTAAACGGAGCCCCTCGTTCGCGATGACCAATTGCTTGGGTTTAAGTCGCCTTGGATGCTACTGGAACCAAACAATTGACCACGTTCCTGTCGCAAGGATAGGTATCGAAACACCCTTTTCTGACGGGAACCGTTTGAAGCGTTGTGCATAGCCAACCCCGATTTATGAACCTTACAATATTTGGCAATGTACGGGGATCTAGACTCCCAACCATGTTCAGACTTCCGATTCCCGATCATTACCAAGCAGTTAACAAACTAGAGCTCAGGTTAAGGAGGATGAACAAACCAACCCTACGTAAATTAAAAGGTACCGGAAGCCATTACTGGATATCATCCCGTATGAAACAATATTGAACTAGCAAAATAAACGAAAAAAAACGCTACGCGCACTCTCTTCGCGTAACCGCAGAGGAAATCAAGTGTTGTCGGGTACTTGTGAGGAAGTGTAAGAACGGTGGGGTCCCTCTAAATGTTCTACTTCGAAAGGGTTTATAATGTACAGGGAAAATATCACTAACACCTGAATGATAAAAAGAAAGTTCTTGCAACTTAGTTGTTACAGGAATTTCAGATCATATGTACTCAAGGTCGCGCACGAAATCGGAGTATGGCGGGTCATTTAGGTATGAAAAAAACAACTGATAGGGTATTGCGAGAAAGAATTCTATTGGGCCCGGTGGTCAATAGCGATGTAGCCGCGCGTTTTGGTCGTTCGTGCGATGATTGCCAGAAGACGGTCTCTAAGGGAAGGATAACTAGAGTACCGATTAGGTCAAATGCCCTGATAGATAACCTCCGTTTAAAAAGAGTGGCCGTTGACATTGTAGGACCCATATTTCCACATACAGATCAGGAAAAACCGATATCATCTTAACGATGGGTAGTATTACGCCACAAGGTACCCTGAAGCCATAGCTTTGCCATCGATAGAAAACCGAAACGTGTAGCCGAAGGCACGCTCGTAGACTATGTTCAGCAGGAATCGGCAGGTGCCCGAAGAGATTCTTACGGATTGTGGAGACTCAATCAGATCACCGCAGATCTCCATGGGCAGAAAATTAGTAGGTTTGATGTATCCCTTAAACAGCTGTGCACAACACCCTACCACACCTATGTGCAATGGGTTAGGATAGAGAAATTCAACGGGACGTTGAAGCCAAATGTTTGCGGACGGATGTGTGCGGAAAGACCTAGGGATTGGGATAGGTATCTGAACGCAATTCTGTTCGCGTATCGTGAAGGGTTTCCTCACGAAAGTTTAGGCTTATCTCCCCGTTTGAAACTATTGTACGGTTAGGACAGTTCGCTGGTCCTATGCGTTTTCTACGCGAAGCTGTGGGTCAGACGAAGAGTCGTCGCGAACGAAGAAGTTAAGACCACTTTACCAATAACGTTGTAGATTCTCGCGCGAAAGGTTAGAGCGTAGCATGGTGAATGGCGCCAAGACGATACTCACAATCCGCGGAAATACTAGTCGTTAAGTACGCGAAATACTACAACCGAGGAACGCGGAGAGTAAGAAGTTTGAATATAGGAGCGATCAAGTGTTGGTTCTTTACTCCCCACGATATAAAAACAAGTCTGCTAGTGAATTTCCAATGGAATAGGGGCTCCATTACGAAGTCACAACAACTGTCGAAAGTCGAATAATCGGACTATCATCATATGACATGGGAAAGGTTCAAGTCCTCTAAGATTATTTCACTGCCAATAGGCTGAAACTCATACGTAGAAAGACCTAGGTGCAAACAATTGATAAAGGTGGGTCTTGAACGTGAGTATTGTATTGCGGTGAGTGATAGACGATAGGTCATGTGACGAAATCGGAATTCGTCGCCCAGACATCGAAACGCCTCCTCGAATACCCCATTGACGTACGGGAAAGAAGATATAGATCAGATCAACATTGTATGCCCGGATTTATTCCGAGGGTCAGCGTACGCAGATCTTGGAGGTTTGGTGCCAATTACCCAGACGGTATTTACGGACAAAACAAGCCCGTACTGGACTGATTTCAACACGAGATCATGTTGAATTAGTGTGGAGCCGATCAGAATTAAAGGATTTATTGCCAATACCCTTTAATGCGCGGGAAGCACACTCAACGAAGAACGTGGGTAAAAAATGTTTAACCAGGAAGTGATCGAACCTTCCAGGTTCCCGTATTCGTTCCCCCGTTGTGTTAGTCAGAAATAAAGACGGGACTATCCGTTTTTGCATTGACTTTCGGCAACTGAATTAAGATCACCGGGTTCCGATGCAGAACCATGGCCTGACATAGAAAATCTATTTCCAATGTTGGCAGGTCATAAAATTTCTTTTCCCAATTAGACCTTACCAAGGGGATTTTGGCAGGTACCATAACGCAGATACATTGCCGCGTCGTTAGACGGCATTCGCGACTACAGAGGTCTTTATCAATTTAAAGTCACTTGCCTTTCGGTGTAGTCAGAACGCCCGGGTGCGGCGTGCGTTGGTTTCGTCTCATGCCGCAAATTGTTAATAAAATAAATGGTATGAAAAATACGTCGTCTGTTTTTTTGATGTTATATTCGTGTATGAATATACCTGGGAGGAACATGTTGGAGTATTTTGAGGGCTCTGTTCGATAGACTTCACACTGCTAATATTTACCGCAAGGCCCAGCAAAATGTAGTATAGGTTATTTTGACCTAGAGTGTTCTGGGCCATTCTTTTTTTTTGTAAGTGGACTAGGCCAGTTGAAACCCCACCCAGACAAAATTGGAGCCAGTCAGAGATGCACCTAGACCAGATGCATGAACACAAGTAAGATCTTTCCTAGGTTTGATTGGGTTTTACAGGAAATATGTTTCCCATTTTTCGGCTATTGTAGCCCTTTAAGCAGACTTGACTAGGAAAGGGCAACCAAATAAAGTTTCCTGAGGTTGTGTGAAGGGAAAAGGGGTTAACGCTTTAAAACAGAACCTGATAAGTGCACCAATCTTAAAGTTGGCAGAATTGAACAACGCTTTTGTGCTGAGGACTGATGCGTCCGATACGGGACTTGGGGCCGGTTTTGCTACTGGAGCAGAGAGGGGATGAAATTGCCCATCGCTTATCGCCAGCAGGAAATTGCTCCTCTAGGGGAGCAAAACTACTACGTGATGAGGAGAAGGAGTGCCTAGGATTTAGTATGGGGAATAGGAACATTCCATACATATCTTTTCGGGAGGGAATTTACCTTACAAACGGACAATCAGCGTCTCTTATACTTGAATAAAGCAACGGTTCGCCAACGCGAAGCTTGATGCGTTGGGCGTTGTCTTTGCAACCGTATCTACTTTCCGGAATCGATCGCAACTTGGGCGTCGGAAGTAATGTTTTCAAGCTGCTGATTTTATAAGCTAGGGTGATATTAGCAGATATATTTTTGTTCAGTATTAAAAGTGTGAATGTTATTAATACATGGTTTATGATTCACATTCCGTGATTTTTCTAAAAGTGTTACCACTTTTTTTTAAGGGGGGAGGTATGGTATTGTCACGGGAATTGTATAAATCCCCTTATATTAAATACACGTACTCGGGTTTCGTTTTTTTTTCAAGTCTAACAACGATACCCGAGAGTGAGTTATGTATATTGTACAATATTTC